>JAHUTJ010058139.1:0-27435 GCA_036250325.1 Characodon lateralis | reverse complement strand
TTTTGAGCAAAACTGTGCTCTTACCCTGCTAATTGAACCTTCACACTCTGCTCTTACTGGTGCAATGTGCAATCAATGAAGACTGGCTACCAGGCTGGTCCAACTTAGCCATGAAACTTCCCACACTAAAATGACTGGTGTTTCAGTGTCATTATCCTACACCTGTATGTGTTCATTGCAGTTGAAATAAGCATTATACCGTTAGCCGTTAGCTCCACTTGTGAAAGGAACTCTGTTGGGCTTCTTCTTGGCACCCAGACAACAATTCTGAGTGCTACTCTGTAGCACTGTTTTCGGTAAAAAAAAAAAAAAAAAAAAAGCAATAAAATCCCAATAGAATACACTCAAATGAGTGGCTGTAATGTGGAAAATCTAGAGAATTCATTTCACACAAAATTATTATTTAATCTGCACATCATAAAGTATTGAAAATAGGACAGTTTAATTTTAAATATCCATTTTTACTGAAAGCTTTCAATTAATGAGTTCTTCCAAGCATATCCTTGAAGGGACTAATGATAATTGGTGTAAAAGGTTTATTTTAAAAATATATGAATTTCTGACTTAACAGGAAATCACAAATCCTAACACACTGATGTACCTAAAACCTAATGCAATAAATGTGAATGATGCAGCTAAGTGATGTTCTTTGTTTGAAATTAAGTGCAACGGATACCATTGTTCCTGAGAAATAACTAAAAATGAAATACCACTGACTGAAGTTGCATTTTTCATTATTTCATTCAAAGACCAATGTTAGCCTTTAGGTTTAATATACTAAGTATGCAAAGTTGTACATCATTTATGCTAAAAAACATTCACATTGGTCACATCTGTATGGATGGGCAGAGTTTATGATCTCTGGTTTCAACATTATGTTTATGTTCTCTGATAAATCGATGAAAGTCAGCCGCCTCTGTGTGAAGCACCAGCTATGAACAATGGGTGACGATCGGTGATGGCTTGGTGTGCTTTGCTGCAGGCAAAGTCAGTGACCTTTAAAAAAAAACAGCCATGCTAAAGCCACATGGATGTCACTCCATCTCATTTTATGCTATACCTCCAGGAACTTGTTTGATATGTTCCAACTCTGTCATGCAGCAAGACAATGACCCCAAGCACATCCATAGGTTGGGCAAAAACTAATGAAAGTGGAAAGAAGGAGAAAGAAGGAAGGCTAGGGTGACATAGTCTCGTCATGGCAGCGACAGTCATCTGATGATAAATCCTATTTTATAAGGGTTCTATATATTTTAAAAGCCAAAATCTTGCTAAAAAATATCCAAATCTCCATTTGTGTGTTGCCATCTCTGAAAGTACAAGAACGTAATTAAACAGATTTAATATAAGTGTTATAAAAGGCTTTGAGTTTATGATTCCATGTTCAGTTAAATTCAGTTTATTTATGTAGTGTCAATTCACAACAAAGATTAACTGCAGGCAATTTAGAAGATAATCTCATTATTGCTCAATTATACAGTCAAGTTCAGTCCAAATTTAGCTCATATCCTTGTTTACATACAATACTGAAACCTTCAGCAGAACCAGGCTCGGTATGAATGGCCATCTGCTGTGAATTGCTGGGGACTGAGAGGACAGAAAGGAGACAGAAAGAATATAAGCACTGGGCCTAGAGTACTTTCTATGAGAAAGAGATCCTAAAGGTAATGGCTGCAATACCTCTGCCTGTTACATAATTCTGGAAAAAAACAGAAGACACCACAGCTATTAGTCACACATTATTTCTATGGAAACAAAAATGAAGAATGTAAACAGTTAATTGCAGCAATAGCTCAATCAATGGGTTTGTCCAGAAAAGGGACACAAGCACACACAGAATCATAGAGCCAAGAGTACTTTCTATATGGAAAAAACAAGTTTTCAAATTTAATGGCAGAAATACATTTGTCAATGGTTCCATACAGGAAAGATTCACAGAGGCATTGGGTGAGCAGTACTTTCTATAAAAAGACTCTCAAAGACATTAAGGTGATGGCAGCAATTTCTCCATCCACATCCCAAAATGAAAACTCTCAAACCTTTATATGTTATTCCACTTTGCAGACAAAGGTTGACCAAGGTGTTTGCTCAATCTTTGTTATGAAATGCAAGAATAGGAATGTCACATGAATGCATCAACATAATGACATTATGAAAAAAATATTTTGAGTTTGTGTTTTTATTTCTGTATGTTTCACCCTATTTCTTCACTTCAAGACACACCAAAAATGATTTTCTTTTAACACTTCCATGGTAATATCTGTCAGCCAGTCATACCTACATCTCCAGGTCTGAATCCAGACCTGCTGCCATAGTTTCTGGTGATGGTAATGTTGTCTTTTTCTGTAATATTCTGACTGTACCTTAAATTGAGTTAATTCCGATATAAACCTTGGCAGAAAGGTGGCTTAATGACAGTAGCTTTTCATTGAGTTGTTATGATTGAGATGAGATATGTTTCTGCCTAAGGAGAACAAAGAAAACTGACTGCAAAAAATACCCAAAAGATTTCAAGAACATAGACAGAACATGACATATAGGAACACCAGAGGAAGGAAAATAAGCCAAACTAACATATCAGTTTTACAAGGTGTCAGTCTTTCATTATGAAACTAATAGCTTTTGCAGTGTGGGCCAGAGCAGAATTTGATGTGCGACTGAGTTGCACTTGGCAGCTTTGTGGGCTAGCTCTGTGTCAGACACTGTGAAAAATCTCATTCAACAGAACCTGATTATTTTTCCAGATGACTTGTAATAGCTGCACCACATTCATTTCAAGCCACTTAAACATTAAAGGCTATAAAACGCCACACACATTTGGAACATCAATTGAAGAATTTGGAGCAGCAGAGAATTTAGTAATTGGCAAGATTAATAATATTTACAGCAGCGAGATGCAAATCTCCCTTCGCTGAGGTTCCATGAATAATTGAGTGCGAACAATCATTTTGAATAATTCATCCCTAAATATTCTTCAGTGTGTTTTTTTTTATGACCGCAGGGCAAACAGAGTTTTGTGACAGCAGCAATGTGTGGCATTAATTACGCTGAGCGTCTGCAGCCCTTCTTAATTGCAGGGGAAAAGTTCCTTTGTGCCAGTGGTCTTCTTCAAAAAGACAAGAAGACAGAGACGGAGAGCAGGGAAAGAGTAAACAATGCTTCTCTCACTCTTCCCATCTATCTTCCTACACATATTCCCTCATTGTGCTTCCCTCACTGAGACTTCCTGTACTGGTTCTCCCTGCCTGTGATTGCCACTCATGACAGGAATATTGATGCTAATGAAATTAATTACTTATACTGTTTTCATTTTCTTTTAGTATGTGCATCCTAACAGCTTGGTCTGATGGGGGAGATCAGTAGGAGAGGTAGGAGCCAGGCACAAGCAAAGCAGAATTTGACTCAGGTGGGAAATTAAAAAAGAGAGCAATACGTTGATGAGTGCAGTGAGGCCTCCAGACCTACAGGACCTACGAGGAATACCATGCTCCTGATTAAAATCACAGCTATAATTAAAGCAGCACCCGACTTAGTGCTTTTAATTGAGGGGTTTTAAACAGACAGTGTGACTTGAGTATAAAACACAGAGAGCAAAGAATGATGCTAAAGGCTCTTTCTCTGAGCTTTTTCCAGAACAGACTGCTGGTGTTAATGATGGATTGTCCTGCTGTTAAGGCCGCTGCTGTCAAAGATAACCCAATTATTTTTTTAAAGGCAAAAAGCGTGACAATTATGCACAAACAATCCATGTGTGTTGTTTTTTATATATCTCAGTAAATTAGAATGTTATCTGAAAGTTTAATTTAGTTTGAAAAGTGAAACTAATATATTAGATTCATTAAATACCGATTGATATATTTGAAAAGTTTATTTCTATTGTTTTTGTATCATTATGGCTTGCAGCTAAAGAAACCCCAAAGTTCAGTTCTTCAGACCAATAAAAAAGATTTTTAATCCAAACATTTTATGTTATAACCATATTTTGGCCTTCACAATCATAGGGAAGAGTGCAAACTTGTTCAGCACTTCCAGGACATGGGCTAAAACTGTTGTATCCCTTTTGTTAAGCCACTCCCGAACAAGATACAATGTCAGAAGCATCTTCTTGTGCTAAGGAGGAAAAAGACTGGACTGTTGCTCACTGGTCCAAAGTCCTCTTTTCATATCAAAGTAAATGTTGCATTTCATTTGGAAGTCAAGATTCCAGAGTCTGGCGAAAAGTTGAAGAGACACAAAATCAAAGCTGGTCAAGATCCAGTGTGAAGCTTCCTCAGTCTGCTGGTCTTGGTCCACAGGGTTTTATCAAGTCCAAAGTCAAAATACTCTTCTACCAGGTAGTTTTAGAGCACTCAATACTTCTTTCCTCTGACAAGCTTTATGGAGATGCTGATTTCCTTTTCCAGCAGGACTTGGTACCTGTCCACAGTGCCAGAACTACCAATACCTGCTTTAATCACCATGGTAACACTAGCAAACTGACCCGACCTGAAACCGATAGAAAGATTATTGGCTGTTGTCAAAATGAAGACAAGAGACACTCAAAAAATCAAACGAGCTGAAGGCCACTTCCTGAACACCTCAACAGAACTGGGGGCTGATCTGCTCCTTCCCACACTGCATTGATGCAGTAATTCATATTAGTGCAGACTCATATCGTATACAACTTTCAATTTGTGAACTGAATTACTTTAGGAAATGAAGTAATTAATAAAAGTCTACAAGCAGAGATGCACCTGTACTTCATATTTGTCTAAAAGCTTTGTTTGACTGAACCTTTTTTTTTTTGTTTTGTTTTACCAAAGTGGCTGGATGAAAATTGAGTCATTGCAAAACAAACATCTCATCCACTAACTCTTCCTGAGGTTTTTTTTTCTGTCATAAACTAAATCAGTATGTCAAAGCCAAAGACTAGAAAGAGCTTTGTATAAAGTTATTATGCTTAAAGATATCATGCTTTGAAGCATGCAGGATGTAGGTGTTACGTTTTTTTTTTTATACTTAGCTCAATAGCCTGTTTTCTCCATCCTCTCTTATTAATTACATTCACCAACAGGACAGCCAGACACATGAAGCTGTCCTGGACTCTCTCATCATCCTGTCCCATCTTTCTTCTCCTTTAAACGCCTCCTCCACAGTTCTGCAGTGTAGCCAGAAACTTAACCGGAGGCCCACCATCGATCTGTGTGTCGTAATGATGCTTGAGGGATTGCCTGCATTGGGGAGTGATCTGGGAGCTGGAGCAGGATTAAGAAAGGCATGGACTGTCATTGATTTCTATCTGATACAATCATTTCATTTGGGCTCCGATCTTCTACCTGCCGTGCTGTGAGCCAATCTGCAGCAAAGATCTTTAAATTCCCCCCTTCCCCTTTTCACTTAATGTTACAGCATGCCGCTGCACTAACAAGGTTAACACTTGCTGTTGTTCTTAAAATTCCAACAAATGTTAATAATTAAAGCAGAGCTGACAACCAAGAACCTGAGAGACCTGAAATAGATTGAGGTCAGGAAGGATCTCATCTTGACCAGCAGAGAGGTCGGATAGTTAATGTAGCAACCAGCAATTTATTGTGACACATTTATTAGTGTGGCATATGCCCCATTTCCCCATTTTAAGACACTTTTTTAACAGAGATGTCTCAGGGTAAGTCTTTTTTTGTAATATGGTGTATTTCATGGTGATATATAAAACCTTGCAAAAGTTTTCAAAGCCCTGAATCTTTCCATGTTTTGTCACACTACAACAATGCATTTTTGTTGTATTTTATGTGACAGATCAACACAAAGTAGAGCATAATTGGGTATTAGTAGGAAAATAATACATGGTCTTTAAAATGTTTCATCAATAAAATAGAAGTATGGTGTACATTTGTACTGAGGATGGAGAATATGTGTATGGAACAACATACAGTTCTGCACTGACTCAAATCCCATTCTTGTCACTGAGAATACTCTTTCTTTTAATCGTATAAAACATGAGAGATAGTTTTATAGTTTGGATTAACCCTTTTGTGCAAAAATCTTAATACAACTTTAAAACCTGTTAGGGGCTGCAGATTACCTCAGACTGGGATGGAGGTTCAACTTTCAGCAGGACAACAACCCTAAACATACAGCCAGAGCTAATGTCATATCCATATGTTAGAATGGCATAGGCAAAGTCCAGACCTAAATCCTAAAGAATCTGTGGCAAGACTTGAACATTTCTGTTTACAGAAGCTCTCCATCCAAAGACTTCAGTTTAAGCTGTTTTGCAAAGAAGAATGGACAAAAAAAATTTGCTTCTAAATTCTAAGTTGGTAGAGACATGCTCTCACTCACTTAAAACTATGCACATATATTTATATTATATTGTAGATATGTTTATACTGTTTAATTTGTATTGTATTGCACCGACTACGCCAAAACAAATTCCTTGTATGTCCAAAAACGTACTTNACTTAA
Source organism: Characodon lateralis (assembly GCA_036250325.1). Taxonomy (NCBI): domain Eukaryota; kingdom Metazoa; phylum Chordata; class Actinopteri; order Cyprinodontiformes; family Goodeidae; genus Characodon; species Characodon lateralis. The sequence continues at coordinate 20,991 of JAHUTJ010058139.1, read as the reverse complement.
AACTGTGCACATATATTTATATTATATTGTAGATATGTTTATACTGTTTAATTTGTATTGTATTGCACCGACTACGCCAAAACAAATTCCTTGTATGTCCAAAACCGTACTTGGCAATAAACCTATTCTGATTCTGATTCATACTCCAACATACTTACAGCTGTAACTGCAATGAATGGCTATTCTGCAAAGTATTGACTTGGTTAGCTGAACAAAAAATACTTTTTTGATTTTTATTTATTCATAAAAAGTTGAAAAGCATTAATTATTTCTCTTCCAGCTTATAATGAATGCTTCTTTGTGTTCTACCACATACAATTCTGCAGAAAATCCTTATAAATACATGAAATTTAAAACGGGGTGTAAAGGCTTTTCCCATGCATTGTATCACTGTCAGTGCATTTATGTCATCAGCTTAGTAGGCAATGCATATGTTGTACAGGGATTCTTTCACACCTTGAATAGAAATGATCTAATATTAAATGATCTAATATGTTTTTGATCCATTCTGGTTTTCTTTCCTGCTACATCATTTAATATCCCAGAGTTTTGCATTTCTGAGATGATGGATTTAGCATGCGAGTAACATGCTGACAAAAACATGCTTTGAAAAGGGCTTCAAAGCAGGGTAGCATACATCCATGCTGCTATTGATTTGGTCCTGCTTTTCCTCTCGGTCATTGATTAAGTCTCCGGCATCGTTTGCAAAACAGTCCAAAGGGGTGGGCGAAATTGCTTAGCTATGGGCACTACAACATGGAGAAATAAGACCACTGGAGGTGGAGCAGAGAGGAATGGGATAAAAAAATAAGAAACCCCTGATTTCATCCCCCATCCCAGGTTTTAACTTCAGGAAGACATTTGTTCCTTAATGAAATTCTTATCGAGGTAAAGAGTGGTCACAGGGGTAAACAGGGTTCCAGGAAATCTCTCATTATTGGCCAGCTTACCCTCAAAGCCACCGTGGCCTAATCAAAGTATTTGACCCCTCAGATTGATTTATTGTAATCAACTGTGGGCCAGGAAGACTCTAGAGGAGCCCTGTGTTGTGGGGAAAGGCACCTTGGGACTGTACAGACAAGATGAGACCCTCCATCAACTTAAACATGACACAATCTGAAGGTGCAGGGACACAGAAATGTGTCTGGTGCAGGCTAGACAGGATGAGCGAGTAGCTGTGCTGGCCACAGTGTGCTGCAGGATGGTGGGTACCCAGGGTCTTGACAGCTAATTAGCTTTATGACAAAACAATCTGCACTAACCAGGCAAAAACTTAGACTACTATCTTTTATATTTTAAAGGCTACTACAGAACGAGTAGTTTGAAAGACAACTTTACTTTCCCTCTTTTCTTATATCAGTCCCAAATATTGTTTATATATTTAGAAAAACCCGACTGTGAAACATCTGGGTTAGCTTTTAAATGTAAAACCAGTTCAGTTAAGTGTGCGAGCCACATTCCTTAAAAAAAACTCCACATGCAATTCCTTCTCATGTTCTCCAGGCATGATTGCACTGCTACCTTGATGTCAGGGGTCTATGGGGTAAGGTGGTGAAAAAAAATGAGCCGAGCACATAAAGCTGCATCTGCTTAGACAATATGTGGCCAGTCTACGATAGCCACAGGAAACACAAACACACTCCCTCCAACAAAATTTTTCAGCAGGTTGAACAGTAACTTACATCAACTCTAACAGAAGTTAGATGGAGCTCCATGTTTGTCTGAGACTTTCACACAGATTTCTTTGATTCTTCACTGTGCCATATTAGCAGAGTTTCCTGACCCACATGCAGAATCACTCAAGGACACCGGTAAGTTCAAAAGTTTAATTATCTCAAAGAATAACTGTCTCTGGCCGTCGGGTCTTGGTTCTCAGGCGTGCGGTCTCCTGGTAGCAAAGATCTCAGGGGGGTTTGGGCACAATCTGTGGGCCAGAGGTCCGGAGAGTCAGAAGGTGTAATCCCAGTAATTGTTGGAGAGGATTCGAGGATTCGAGGAGAGGCTGGAGGATTCGGTAGGAGCTTGCAGAGGCAGCCGGTAGATGATGTCCTGAGTTTCCGTCCAAAGGTGAAGGTTGAGAATCCAGGGTTGTGATCCATACAACCTGAGAGCAGCAAAAACACAAGCTTGGTTGATTCAATGTTAGCACAGGAATTACAAAGATTCAGCCAATAACTAGGGAGCTTGATATCTCGGAGGCTTGAGTTACCACTCAACGTGGAGCATCAGGCGAAGAATGCTTGTCCTGCAGGTCCTTAAAAATGCTCCAGCCAAAGATTGGATACAGGTGTGCAGAAGCAGTCTGCAAACTACGCCCGTCAGCAAAGCCTCTCCAGGAAGACAGGAAGATCACACAGAGTAATACAAACAGATTGTGACACACTGATTGTCCTGTGAATTAAAACAAATGTCTCTTCCATGTAGAAATACACTGCAAAATTATTCACACCAATTGAACCTTTTCACATTGTGTCACATTACAAACACAAATTTAAATGGTTTTTATTAGATTTTGTTTGACAGACCAACAAAAACTAGTGCATGATTGTGAAATAAAACGAAAATGTTGTCCATGTAGCCACAATCATTTAATCTTTGTTTCATCTAACCAGAACACCTTCTTTTACACTTTTGTTGCATCCTCTACGTGGCTTGTAGCAAATGAGACTCTTAATGGTTTTCTTTCATCAGTGGCATCCTTCTTGCTACCCCTCCTGATCAAAGATCAAATTTGTGGAGCTCAGAACTAAGATCTGATCTACAGTATCAACAGTTTCTCATATCTGAGCTGTGGACCTTTACATCTCATCCAGAGTTACCAGTGGCCTCTTGGTTGCTTATCTGATTAATGCTCTCCTTGCCCAGCCTGTCACTGTAGGTGGACGTCCATGTCTTGGTAGGTCTGCATTTGGTCCATCCTCTGTCCATGTTCAGATGATGGATTAAACATTGCTCTGTGAGATGACCAAAGCCTGGGATATTGGTGTAGAACATAACTCTGCTTTAAACTTCTCCACAACTTCCTCCCTGACCTGTCTACTGTGTTCCTTGGTCTTCATTATGCTTTTTGTTCCACAATGTTCTCTAACAAATCTGAGGTCTTCACAGAATAGTTGCATTTATTCCTATGTTAAATTACATAGAGATGTTCTCTATTACTAATTACTTTGGAAGATAATTTCATGCACTTGATTTTATTTAGGACTGTAGTTGGTGGCACTGTAATCCTGCAAGGTCCTGGTTCAAATCCTGACTCGGGGTCTTCCTGCAGTTTTAATGTTCTCCCCATGCATACATGGGTTCTCTCCAGCTACTTTGGCTTCCTTCCACAGTCCAAAAACATGACTGTTAGGTTAATTGGCATTTCTTGTCCTTAGGTAAGAGTGCATGGTTCTTTGTCCTGTTTGTCTCTATGTTGCCCCGTGATTGGCTGGTGACCGGTGCAGGATATACCCCGTCTCTCACCCAATAACATCTCAAGAAATCCATTGAAGTTTGTATTTGAAATGCGACAAAGTCAGGGAAATTTCATGGAATACTTTTGCAAGGCACGGTACATGTAATGTTTGAGGTTTATCTATTTTAAACAAACAAACAGTTACTAAGTCAAACAAAACTTTGTTGCACACATTTAGAGATGAACTTAGGGAAGGTAATTGCCCCTGTGGAACAGCACAGTCCTGTTCGAAAGTGCACATAGGCTGGTACAACAGGCATATGGGCACATGAGATGATATGTCACGCTGAACATAAAGAGGCCAGGTTACAGAGTGAGAGCAGATGCAGTCCTCCAGGGGTGTTGCTGGCACCAGGCTGCTTTCCTTGGCCCCTGTCCATGTTCTCTTAGTACTGCAGGACTATAGGAGATGCCTTTCATATGGCTTTAAGTCCCAATGAACAGCGGGGAACCTAGGGTTCCAATTTAATTCCAGCCAGCTGCCCAACTCGCCTGCTTGCAGTCTGCCATATGTAGTTCTTACTGTGAGCGAGCAAGTTGTGTGGCTGTGTGCATGTGAGTTTCCATGTATTAATGACGCTTGCATGAGCAAAGAGCACAGATGGGCCAGAATGTCTTTTTATATTTGTTTGTTTTCTAAAATGAATTGAAGCCTAAAGAAGTCGTCATTAAAGAGGATTAGCAGTTTCCTGGAAGAAAGATAAGTTACTCAAAGCAAATGATGACTGGAAAATCTAACATGTAAAATACATTCATTTCTTATAGAAATTTATTTTCATTTAGGTATGTTTTCTTTTGTGAAAACACATTTAAAAGCATCCCAAGTTTAATCAAACTACAGTACAGGAAATTGTTTGGTAAAATTACCAAAAAGGACTAATGGATCAATGGCACTATTGTAGCCTTTTGGGAATTCTTTGTTTGTTTTCAGTTAAATTAGATGTCCCTTAGACAATCATGTAATGACTGAACTCAAGCAGAATAATTAGCTGTAATGGGCGTAAAGATATGAAAATCACCAGGGAAGCAGATGTATGTATGTGTGTATGTATTTACAATGTATTTTCTGATTATTGATTCTAGTAAACACAATGAAAACAGGATGGAGCCTGAAATAGAGCCCTTAGGCACTGCACAGCCAAGAAAGGAATGTAATGAAGAAAACTGTCCTAGATGAAAGCAAAAGCTCCTTTTTAAAAAATAGAACTGGAACCATTTGAGTGCAGTGCCCCAAAAATTAGTGATGGGAGTTCTAGCTTTTTGGTTTGGTTCCCTTAGAACAGCTGGGCTGCTATGGCTCCTACATTGCTCCCCATTTTCTATGACTCAGTCCCTCCTATTTCAGTCTGGGTTATGTAAGGATTATGATTACTCGTACCTGTATCCATCATCTTCTGCTTTATCTGGGACCGGGTTGCGGGGACTGCAGACTCAGCAGAGACACCCAGACGTCCCTCTCTCCAGACACCCCTTCCAGCTCCTCCGGGTGGAGCCCAAGGCGTTCCCAGGCCAGCCAAGAGACATAGTCCCTTCAGCGTGTCCTGGGCCGTCCCCCTGGGCCTCCTCCTGGTGGGACGTGCCTGGAACACCTCCCGAGGAAGGCGTCCAGGAGGCATCTGGTATAGATGCCCGAGCCACCTCAACTGACCCCTCTCGATGTGGAGGAGCAGCGGCTCTACTCCTAGCCCCTCCCGGATGGCCGAGCTCCTCACCCTATCTCTAAGGGAGTGCCCAGCCACCCTACGGAGGAAGCTCATTTCAGCCGCTTATATCCAGGATCTCGTTCTTTCGGTTATGACCCAAAGTTTCTGGCCATAGGTGAGGGTAGGAACGTAGAACGACCGGTAAATCAAGAGCTTCGCTTTTCGGCTCAGCTCTCTCTTCACCACAACGGACCGGCACAGAGCCCCCATTACTGTGGCAGCCGCACCGATCCGTCTGTCGATCTCCTGCTCCATTCTTCCCTCACTCGTGAACAAGACCCCGAGATACTTGAACTCCTCCACTTGAGGCAGGAACTCCCCTCTAACCTGAAGAGGACAAGCCACCCTTTTCCGGTTGAGAACCATGACCTCAGACTTGGAGGAGCTGATCTTCATCCCAGCCGCTTCACACTTGGCTGCGAACCGCCCCCATGCATGCTGTAGGTCTTGGCTAGAGGGGGCCAGCAGGACCACGTCATCTGCAAAAAGAAGAGACTAAATCCACTGGCCCCCAAACCATTTCTTAATGACCTTTGAGTTTAATTTAACCGAGTACCTGAAAGAAATGTCTTTATAGTAGATCATTATCAGACGATGCTGTAACAACCTTTAAAGAATCTGTTCCACTTTTGATTTCCTCATTATCACAGAAAAGCACAGTGGAGGACAATAATTCTGTTTCTGCAACTTCACAAATTGATTCTTTTGTTCATAGTGTTACTTCATCATTTCGTGGTGCATTAGACAATGCAGCCCCCTTGAAAAAGAAGGTAATTATTCATAGGAGGCTAGCTCCTTGGTTTAATTTAGATCTGCATACTTTAAAGCACAATGTTAGAAAATTGGAGAGAAAATGGCGCTCTNAGGCTCCCTGGTTTAATTTAGAGCTGCGTACTTTAAAGCACACTGTTAGAAAATTGGAGAGAAAATGGCGCTCTACACCCCTCGAGGATTCCTACTTAATCTGGAAAAATAGCCTAATGTTGTATAAAAAGACACTTCGCCAAGCTAGAACAGCTTATTTCTCATCATTAATAGAAGAGAACAAGAATAATCCTAGGTTTCTCTTTAGTACAGTTGCTAAACTTACACAGAGTCATAGCTCTGTGTAAGTTTGTGTTGTGAATTGGCGCTATATTAACAAACTGAATTGAATCTATTTAAGCTGTGTGAACACCACATGTCTCTCTTTACCTCAGTAAGACCAGGAGGAATGTCAAGTACAATAAGATCTGCAAGATTTTTATCTTTGTGTTCATTTAATTGTTTTGACCCACATGCAGAGAGACACTCAGGAGGCAGGAGAAAAGTTTAACAGGTTTATTTAAAAAGGAGAATACTGGAACCGGGACTGGAGAGACGCAGGAGGCAAGTAATCTTAAATTATGTTTAGGAAAGAGATGGAAAACAATCTTAAGCTTTGGCCTTGTCACGGTGTGACAATATGGACTTTCTTTGTGGTTTTTGGTTTGTGTCTTTTTATTGTTAATTAATTCCTTCGCCCATGTTTAGTCTATGCATTAGTTTCACCTGTTCCTTCTGTCTCCCTGCCTCACCTGTTCCCTCTTCCTTTGATTACCTGCACTTTGTATTCCCTTAGTATATTAGTTAGTCTGGTTCATGTGTTGATTGCTGGTTCCTCGTCTCTCAACTCAGGTCTCTACCCTTGACTGCCATGTGTTCCATGTTCCTGCAGAGCTAGGAGATGTAAGTTTTGGACTTTGACTGGTTAACTCCTGCAGTGATTTCTGTTACGTTTTGGATACCTCTGAATAAAGCTGAAGATCATTCAACATGCGGCTACCCAGCTCTTACCTGCACTTTGGTCTGACAACAAATATTAATGCGATAGGCTTACTGTGGATGGAGGCGAGTTTGATGAGGAAGAATGATGTCGAGTCAGGGAGAGCTGTGAGACTGTTGCCGAGTCTGTGGTAGTTCAAAGTGGTGGTGAGTTTCTTAGGGGAAGGTTTCTGATGAGATCTTGGCAATTTGAATTTGTGAATTTGGTTACCTGATGAGATTCTCGGAAACTGGCGGTGGATAGTTGGTTGGTGGAGGGTGACAAGGGCTTTGAGCTGTCAGCTAGTACTTGATCCAAGTAGATTCCTTGGGAGCTTGGAAACTTGACTTTGGCAGGATGCAAAGCAGGGACCTGGAGCCAGGGCTGAAAGTTGCTGGAGCTTTGAGGCTTGGACTGAAAATCACCTAGGAAGGAGCCCATGAAAGGGTAAGGAAACTGTGAGCTTCAGCAAGACTATAGTCTTTAAGGTTTGGCCAGAAGAAGTTACCACAAAGGCAAACACTCAGGCACTGGAGTGCTGACAGCTCCACCTTCTTATACTCCTCCAGATGACTGCAGATGAGAAACACCTGCTACCCTCCACACCTTGAAATCCTGGCAGCATCTAGTGGTGAGTAAGTGTAAGCAGCAGACAAAAAACAACACATAACCAACCTCCCAGACTCTGACACTGACAGATTTGGCTACATGCACAGGTGGGTGGGGTTTCCTCCATTGTATGCCAAGGCTCAGCTGCCCTATAAATTAGTTTTAAGAAAATGTGCAGTGGAAGATTTGGTTCCTGTCTTTTTTCCTTCTAGAGGATTGTGAAAGAGACAGAAAGGCAGTGTTCCACTCACCAATGCACCTAAATCAAAAGAGCAGGGCCCATTCTTTTAAATGCTGAGCTCCTATTATGGAGAAACAGTAATGAAGCGTATTCAGAGAGGCAGAGACAGTAACGTCAGGGGGTGGTTGAGCCCTGGGGATTGCATTAATGCTCTCTGTTCCCTGTCACAGTTGGCACAGTATTCACCAACCCAGACAAGAAGAGACAGAAAGAAAACCGCAGTATAGCAATAAATGTTGTTTTCTTTCACTTTTCTGCACTAGATGTTTATGAACAGTTATTAATACTGTCTGACCCTTTATGAAGGCTGAATTTCATTAGCAATTGTGATTGCTATCTTGATGGAGATGGGTGATTAAAAAAGACCAAGAGCTTCATAGTCAGGACTGGTCATTAGCCTAATGGACATAAATTTGTCCAGAACATTATTAGGTTTGGCCTGAAATTTTATGTGAAAAATTGTTTGTGGAAAGAGAAAAAACACACAAGAGAAGAAGAGAAGATAAAGTTTCACAAATGAGAGCCAGAAAAAAGGTGCTATCAAAATCCTCTTACAGCCTGCCATCACCATCGCAGCAGCCCACTGAAATGTTCTCCTCATCTTGCCTTTTCTCAGGTAGCATCATAAGATAATAACACAGAGCCTATTGGCTCGAGAAACGTCTGCACTATCTGTTAGTGATGACAGCTGCCAGTCAAGCTGCTCATCATGGAGCCAGGGCATTAAAGCTCCAACCTTCTGGTGCACTCGGTAGCAGTTTCAGAGCAATCATGGCAGGTTTCCATAGAAGTTTACTTGGCTAAATGCATCTATTTATTTTGAAGCATTTATATACAGGAGAACAACCAAAAGTAACTACTACTAGAGGCTACTGACTGCAGTTGTGGCCTGATGTAAAGTACACAGGAATAGTTTTCACAGTGCTTGAATTTTTCCAGATTTCATCATTTTACAATAAGAAAATTTCAGTGTCTTTTTGGGGGGATTTTATGTGATTGAACGATGCAAAGTGGAGCCTAATTGTGCAGCAGAAGAAATAGTAGAAGCTTTATAAATTTCTGTTAGTAAAATTGTATTGCATGCGAGCCCCTTTTACACTTACAGCCCTAAATCAACATCAATGCAACCAATAACCTTCAGAAATAATCTTGTAAGTAAACAGACTACACCAGTGTGTAACCTGATCACAGCTTTTCTATGAAGGCTTTAGAAGTTTGTTAGAGAACACTGGAGAACAACCACCACCATGAAGACCAAGGAACACAGCAGGAAGGTCAGGGAGAAAGCAGTGATTATGGCTGTCCACATATACTGACGTGCCAGGCAAAGACAGCATTAATCAAAGAAGCAGTTGAGATTCTAATGGTAACTCTGGAGGAGCTGCACAGATCAACTGCTCTTCTGACAGGTAATCTTTTAGATGTGCTCTCCACAAATCGAGATTTATATAAAAGTAGCAAGATGAATGCTTTTATTGAAAGAAAGACAAAAAAGGTCCAGCTTGGAGTTTGCCACAAGCATGGAGACCAAACAGCAAACATGTGGAGGAAGGTATTCTGATTAAAATCTTTGGTCCATGTGCAAAAATCTGCACAAACAATTGAAGTTTATGGTTGTAACTAGACAAAAACTGAAAATGTTTAACACTGCAGCAAGACTCTGTATATCTATGACTTAGCTTTAAGGTTGATTTATTATTCAGAAACAAAAATGTATTTGGTAAAAAATGGAAACTTTTTAATTGAAAAGGAGCATCAGCGTTTGCCTGAGAACTGGCAAAACCCTCTGGAATCACATGTTGTAGCACTGAAAATAGGACAACAGCCCAGCAAACAATGTCTTTTTGTTGGAGTCCAATAAATCAATGGATAGGATGTATTATTTATGCAAAATGACCCTACTTACCATGTTGACCCTTCATCGCCATAACCTCTGCTGTTCTTTCTGACAAAGGTCTTCTGGGTGAAATCCGGTGAGTTACTCTTGGTTCTTCAAGTTGATGTCATGTTTCTGGTTTCTGCATCCCTCCAGGAGCTCTTCATGCTCCTGGTGAACTCCCTTGAATGTCCTGAACCCATCATCGCTGCAACTGAACCTCTTGTCTTAAAGTTCTGGATAATTTTGTGATGATACAGCTGTGCCTAAAATATTACCATACAGGGATGCAATGGGATGACAAATTGTGCCAGAGCATAGATGTAGTGAAAATTGACATTTAGGCCTTTAAATATCTAATAATGAAAACATGCATGTGCTCATTGCGCACAATAATCTATGAATGATGTGATTAGTCACCATAAATATTACATCTGAAGTTGGTTAAACTGATGGTACATCAGCTCTGAAAGAAAACATCAAGTTGTCAGAGTATTTCTGCATATTTTTTTATCACCTTTGTACAACTAGCAAAACTAAATGTACAATCTTTCACTTTCATCATTATTTTTGAACATAGAGTTTTGAGGTGATGAAAGTAGTCGCATATTTAGGTTGTAGTTAGATACTGTACATTCCAGTAAGTATTTGAGGAGATAGTTTTCATAAAATGTGGCCTTTGTAAGCATATACTTGGCATGTTATCACCAAGCTGTCACTCTCCATTGGATGACACTGAAGTGCCATATAATGAGACTGTAAGGCAAGCGAGGAGTCACAAGAAAATTAAAATTAATACCTGAGTAATATTAATGACATTACCAGTTACAACAGAGACAAAATGGGTTATTTTTCAGAGACATCACAAATAAAGACCATGGATTTCTCACATACAAAATCATCTGAAAGTTGTAAGTGCCATGCATTAGCATGTAATAGTCCCAGCCAAGTTAAGTGGCTGAAAGAACTGTGCCAAAAATCAGGATCTAAGGAGCCCAAAACAAATCTGAAAGGCTAAATGTAGTCTATGATGATTATGATGACTGACTAAGATCTCCTAACATAACCAAAACCACTCTTTTCATTTTCAGTTTTATTCGAGGGTTTGCTAAACAAACAAATTAAGATTTTGGGCTCTGTCTAAATGGTCACAAGAATAAACATGTTTGCATTGAGCCTTGATTAACATTTATTTCTGTGTTCATGGATTAAATATAGTGTTTATTCATTTATAACCAGCTGTAAAAACAAAATAAAACATGGAGACAGAAGAAGAATCTGTTGAGGAGTTGAGAGAAAAACCCAAAGGAGATATTTGGTGGGAGGAACAGCAGCTGTGTTAGAAACACTGCCAGAAGTCAGAGGAACCAAAGAGGCGACAGAGGAGACTAAAACATGGACATAAAAAATAAGTAGGAAATTAGAGAAAACCATATTTCTACCAGCGAGGATATTGACACTATGATTTTATTACTGTAGTCTTGGAAAAACCGCAACCAGTGAATTTAATCCCCTGCAGACTGAGTTGGTCTCCAACATATTCAAGCATAGGAAATCCAAATTGTGATGGAAGAATGCACTTTTTAAAATCTTATTTGCTTGGAGGGTGAGTATCAAAATGCAGCTTCAACCCTAGATGTTGCACTTTGTTGTTAGTAGAGATACACACAGAATCAGCCAATGTTCAGCAGATTTGAAACAAAAAAATTGTATCTAGATTGATCACTTTTGGACTGAAAGTTGAGAACTGCTGCAGTCTTCTTGTTTGCTCCACAAAAACCAGCTTTACTGAAAGGTGGAGCAGCGCAGCACATAGAGCCATAAAAGAGGGATGCAACCAGGATGTCAAAATGACAGATGGCACCATTTGACCTTAAGATCAATGTCCTCTGAGCAGCAACGGGTAAAAACAGCCTGAGGTTAGGCTTCCCGAAGAACAGAAATAGGTAAATGAAACTGGGAATATCATCAGGTACTGGATTCAAAGTTTGCATTTATGGACCAAGCCTTTTAGTGAACAACTTGACAACAAAATATCTAAAGGCATTTGGTTAGTCAACAAAGAAAAACAGTTTACATCAATACAGAAACTTTATTAGTAGCATTATGTCTTTACAAAAAGAGCATTGTGTCTGTGGTTTACAAGTCTAAATATTTCTACCTCAACCATTTATTAAAAATAACCTAATTTAAAAGTCCTTCTTTGAAACATGTAAAAGTACACTCATATGTACCACATTATATATTTATATATAATTTTGTTTTACATAATATAGCAGTCACAGTAATCCATGTTTTTTTTCTTTGAATTGATATTTGAACAAGTATAGCGTTTTCACAATGACGTTATAACCCTATATGTTGAATTTATGTTGGAAATCATGGAAGAAGCATTAGTTAGCAAAGAGCTACCGTGTGTATTTTTCTCTAGTTCTCAGTCCAGAAATCAGAATAAGTTGATGATGTTAGAAAGGCCTGACGATAAACACCTAGGTGACTGCAACTCATGGTTTAAATAGGAAGTGTCACCGTATGAACCTTTCCTGTAGTTTGAACACAGTATCATCTGGTTTAAGCTAAGCACGGACTTCTGTAAGCCAATATTTGGGCCTCGCAGCTCTAATATTTATGTGGCTGCAGAATATTATATCACATTTTCTATATGAGAAGCAGCGATTGTATCTTTGGTAGCCGATTAATGCTCGAGTGTGTTGTTCATGTTACCATGTCCCAGTTAGAATGTGACCGATGTGGTTCAGCTGCCTTCATTAAAGGAAAGGCTTGGGACTCGCTTCCTGCTTCACAATGCCTATTTCTTTCCAAGAATCATTTTCCTGATGGATAAATAATCGGAAGCTAAACGATGCTCTGCTACAGATCAGTCTGAGCCAAAGATATTTCTGATACTTACTGCATGTCTACACTGAGATGAATTCAGCCTCACAGTCTTTTATAGCCACACACTGGTGCACTTCACTTGTCTGAGTTGTTTCAAAGGAAAATGTATGTCTACTCTGCTGCAGCTGCAACAGCAGAAAAGAAAGATGAAAGAGTTAGAAACCATTACCAGTTTTTACCACATTTTCCTGCTGAATAATACTTTTTTGTGTTCCATCTATGAGTTTTGTGATGAATGGGGTCTGAAGTTTTACAGAGATACTTGCAGTGATGATCCACCACACATTTTGCTTAATTTGTCTAAATGACTGAGACAAAGGACTGGACTTTGCTGTTCATTAGGGTGACAACAGGAGCTGTTAAAGGTCCACGCACACTAGGTTTTACTCTCTGCCACACACAAGTGAGGTAAGGAATGAATCCCAAGTCTCATATGCAAAAGAATATTTAGTCCGCAACAATTCAGAAAGTTTTCCCTAAACATCTGTTGTTCAATACTAACGTTAGACTGGCTCTATCAAAGCTTGTTTCATTTCCCTTCTTTCTTGTATCGCTGCTGGATGTATTTTCTGTTCTTCAGAAGCAACACCAACAAATTTCCAATATCACAACTTCAGTAAAAACCGGTTTGAAGCAAAATACAAGGCTTCAAAGATTTTAGTTTTACTTGTGCTTCTAATTATATTTAACTTAAAGCTGCGGATCCTAACTGAACCTAGATAAAAATAAAATAATTACATATTAATGTAGCCATTCGTTTATAAATGGTCAGTATTGTAAAGTGAAGTAATTAGGTTGTGTTGAGAATTAAAATCATGTACTTTCATGCTAGTAGTTTAGTTTGCATGTGGGAACATTAAACTGAGATTTAACATGAGTGAGCCTTGAGGAGAGATCACAGCAGGAGTCAGGATGGAACAAGGGTGAAACAGAGGTTAGGAAGTTCTCAACAACTGCAAGCAGTAAATGCTGGCTGTATGGACAATAAAGCAATAAATGTCGACTTTTGGGCATGGTATTGATACCACGAGGGAGCTTGGCTGATTTACATCACCAGACAGCATAAGGGGGAGGCACAGTCAGTAAGCTTTGAAGTGAGGGTATAAGATGGGCTGGCAACTGTGATGAGGTAGACATCTGGGTAAAGACAGCAATGCTTTGCTGAAACCTGCAATCTCTCCGTAAGGCCTTACGTAATTTTCTTTCTTTGTGTTATTCTGTATGTATTCATTTTGCATTGGAAATCATTGGACTTATTATCTTCCAAATTAAACTTGTGTTAATCTTAATTTCCTGCTCTTCACCTGTTCTTTCTCACGACATCCGGACTGGGTGAGGTTGAGGCCGCAAGGATATCAGTGATAGCATTATTTTACCTCAACACATGTGAAAGGGGTCAATAACCCTATCAACTCTGAGTCTACAAATTATGTTGTTGAGCAAGTGAGATTAGGTGAAAAATACCAGGCACATTGTTTAAGCTAACATGCCTAGGAAGAGGGCTTCTTGTCAGGATTAATATACCTGGACAATGCCAGAGGCATAGGACCGATAATAAAAAAGCTTCCTTACGGACGTCAAGAAAAGTGACTCGCAAAATTCAAAGAGGAAAATGATTATTTTCCCCATTTGATTACTGCCAGTTTTTACTGTCATAAGGCACATAGGAAGAACAACCCAAGTTTTATTTTTCCACACACAAGTGGGTAACCAAATCAGACCCCCTCAAGGAATTACGGCAGGAAAATATCTATTCACAAAACTAATATCTCCAAAGAGAAAGAGCAGCGATCAAACCTGTCTGTACAGAGAACTGATGGATTCGAAAGAAAGTGTCCCATCCACAAAAAACCATATCCGACATTCCGGAGCTTGACCCTGACACAGAAATCCTCATTCTACTGGGAAGAGACATGTTGAGAGTCCACAAGGTCTGGAAGCAGGTGAATGGACCCCATAATGCCCCTTTTGCAAAGAAAGTGGATTTAGGGTGGGTCCTGATAGGAGATATGTGTCTTGGAAATGCACACAAACCTACTGTGAACATATACAAGACGGGTTTGTTAAAAAACGGCCGTCCTTCCATCTGTACACCTAGGGTAATTGAGACTGCCTGCCAGGCTAGAGAGCAAATGAGTAGACTTGGTAAAGCACCAATGAAGTCTTAGGAAGGAACATCTTCAACAAAACAGGCTCTGACAACAAACTAAGTCCATCTATAGAAGACACAATCTTTTTGGAAATAGTGGACAGAGATATCTTCAGAGGCAAGTCAAATCAATGGGTCACCTCTTTACCTTTCAGAGGACAGCGACAACAGCTTTCTAATAACCGTGAGTATCCAATGTCTCGTTTCTCAGGTTTATTAACAAAATCTTTCAGAACAAGCATGCAGAGGTGGCACCCCCATTGAATAAAAATGAAGAGTGCTGGTACTTGCCAACATTTGGAGTCTTTCACCCACAGAAACCAGAGAATATACATGTGGTCTTTGACTCCAACACTAAGTACTCTGCCATATCGCTAAATAATACTCTCCTGAAAGGTCCTGACCTCAATAACTCCATTGTAGGGGTTTTGATCCGCTTAAGGAAGGAGCATGTTGCAGTGGTTGCTGATATACATGTTGGGCGGTCACACCCGCCATTTTGGTCAGGTAAACAGCCCTACAGCGATTGGCATTGAAGCTCTGACATCATCAGAGCTTATAAAAAGCAGAGGAAACAAACTGTTAACTCCCATTTCCAGTCATAGCTTACGAGACTACGTTGAGGAGGCAATCTTTGTAGAATCAAAAGCTCACAGATGGGTTTTCTTACATCACTGGCCAACCTTATGAGAAGCTTAACAGAGCTAGAAATCTTCCTGGAATAAGAAGACCAGGAGATTGTCATGCTCCACCATTTTAGGTTTTGTTTTTGTTTACTTTTTCTTTGTTAGGTGTTTTTCTGTTCTTTTAGATCAGTCATTCACTGCTGTTAGTTATGACTTTCTAGATTCTTGTGTTCATGTGTTGGTTTATTTTCCTTTTAGGTCAGAGTTTCCCCAGGTTTTGTTCTCATCAGTTGCAATTAGTCACATTCCTCTCTGTCTCCCTGCTACCCGGTTCCTCACCTGTTACCATTTACCTCTGATTGCTTTCCACCTCTTTCTCATTGGTCCATACCCCACCTCTCTCTGTGTATTAGTTTGGTTGTTTTCATTGTTCCTCTTGGTCCTCCTCTTAACTTCCCTGCTGCTACCTGCTCCATATTGTTGTCACTTGCTGCTCAGAGAAGATGACACCAAGTATTCCTGTTCCTTTTGTTGGTAGTATAGAAATTGCCTGGGCAGGATAAAGTAGAATAGTTAGGGTGATTTTAGAATCACCATCATTAAATGTGCAATAAGTTGTGTGTTGCATGCAATGCTTTATTGAAGTTCTGCACAACTGTCTGATTGCTGTTTAACGCTGTTGAACCCAGAAGCATTTACTGTTTTATCAACTGAGCGCTGATTCAGTTAAGTTAAAGGAGATTCTTAAAGCAAACTGAGGCAACGACCTGAGCCACGTGTGTAGCTCATTGTGTTACAGTTTCTGGCCCTTCCCGCTTCGGGGGGTTTTATGACTGTATGCTGAAGAGCTAAGAAGCACCTGAAGGCGCTGCCTGTGTGGAACTAGTTGAGCCCATTGTTTTTGTTCATCTTTCCAAGTTAATCCAAATTGTTGTGTTATTTTAAATTGTTCATAAACTGCTGGTTTGATCTCCTTCTACCCTCCAACACATATCCTTATTTTGGTTAATAGTATACCTCTTTTTGTAGAATAGTGCATGCTTAATTAAGTGAACATTGTTGTACCAGAATAGTTTGATTGTAAAAGGGACTATTGGTTTAATAAATTTTCACATTGATCAAGAGATGGCGTTTATGTGTTTATTTTGTGTAAGAGGTCAAAATAAGGTTAGTGTTCCACCATTCGGTCAAACGGTTAATAACGTAGTGACATTTGGCGTGGCTGTAAGCCCAATAACCACACCACCAGAGTGTACCTCTGATCTTCATTCGTGAGAAATTATATTTGGTTATAATTTATTTCTTCTGAATTAAGATTTTTAATAATATTTTTGATAAATATTTATAATCAATAATCACACATCTTACATACAGCACATGTTCCACTGCTTTCTTGTCCACAGAGATCACAGGAACTATCAATGGTACAGAGATATTGACATGTCCAAACATGTCATTGACTAGAATGCAGGTACACATGTTTTGGAACAGCCCGGCCCCTTAGGTTGCCATCTATGAACTTAGGAGAGCCATTCAGGAAGGAGCACTCAAACATGGAGCAAACACAGTTAAGTTCATTGAACACCACTTTCATGTGGACAATGACCACATTAGTGTTCCCTCAGATGATGAAGTCATCAGTCTCTTGCAGAGAACCCAAGCCTCTCTCAGTGAATTGAACTTCAGACTGCAGACGTTTACATCAAACATCCTCCGAGCATTTGACCAGAAGATTGTGCAGTTCTGAAAGACCTTGACATTAGCGGTGACACAACACTAGTGCAGTGCAGTTTGGGCCTGCTCTGGGTGACAGCAACAGACACTTTCACATTCAAAGTGTCAGAGAACAGGAATCAATTCACTCATAGGGATGTTCTGTCTACAGTCAACAGCATTTTTGATCCTTTGGCATTCTCGCACCAGTAACCATTGAAGGCAGAAGTCTTTTAAGGGAGTTGAGTCTAGAGAACATCAAATGGGATGCCCCCCTTCCCGAAGGAAAGCTCAAAGAATGGGAAACGTGGAGAGAGGACAAAATTTGTGGCAGCTGCAAAGAAGCTGGAATTGAGCTACAAAATGTCCAGATGTCGCAAAGCAAAGGTTCCTGAGTGAACAGAACTGTTCATGGATGTTCAATCCTCCTCATGCTTAAAGACAACATGCAGCTCACCCAAAACGTCTTCTCGTACTCGTAATCGTCGTCTTCCGCTTCATCCGCAGCACCCTCGACAGGGACGCCAAGAAGGCTGGGTACTCCACACTACCGCCCAGCCCATAAGCCGAAACGAGAGTCAGAAACCTGTCCCCAACCCGAAGGCGCAGGGATGCGACCCTCTCATCCACTGGGGTAAACCCAACACGAGATGGCTGAGCTGGGGGGCAACAAGCAAACCCACCCCAGCTTGCCACCTCTACCCACGGGCTACTCCAGAGTAGAAGAGAGTCCAGCCTCTCTCGAGGAGATGGGTTCCAGAGTCCATGCTCTGCATAGAGGTGAGCCAGACTATTTCTAGTCGATATCTCTTGACCTCCTGCACAAGCTCAGGCTTCTTTCCCCCCAACGAGGTGACATTCCATGCCCCGAGAGCCAGCCTAAGCATCCGGAGATCGGGCCGCTGAGGTCTCCACCTTCGTCTGCTGCCCGACCCTCTTTGCACCGGTCCCTCATGGTTCTCCCTGAAGGTGGTGGGCCCACCGGGGGATGGCCCCGCATTTCTCGTTTGGGCTTAGCCCGGCTGAGTCCGACGAGGAGCAACCCGGCCTCCAGGCGCTCTCCGACAAGTACCGACCCCAGGCCTGGCTCCAGGGTGGGACCCCGGTTCCGCCATTCCGTGCGACGTCACGTGCCTTGATTTTGTGTTCCTCACGAAGACGTCTTGAACCGCTCTTTGTCTGACCCGTCACCCAGAGCCTGTTTGCCACGGGAGACCCTATCAGGGGCATTAAAGCCCCAGACAACATAGCCTCTAGGATCATTCGAGCACTCAAACCCCTTAAGATGGCAGTTCAATTCAATTCAATTCAATTCAATTCAATTCAATTCAGTTCAGTTCAGTTCAATTCAAAAATACTTTATTAATCCCAAAGAGAAATTAAATGTTGTTGTGGCTCATATTATGCAGGTTTCCTCAAAGAGCCATTGTGGATGCTGATAGACATGTGCAGGAAGGATCTCCTGTAGCGGTCTGTCTTACAGCAGATCTGAAGAAGCCTCTGACTGAAGACACTCTGTTGTTGTAGAACATTCACATGAAGAGGATGCGTAAGCTTCTCCATAATGTTCCTCATTTTATGATGGATTCTTTTTCATACAATGATCTCCAGAGGTTCCAGAGGAGTCACCAGAACAGAGCCAGCCTTCTTTATTAACTTGTGGAGCTTTTTTAGGTCCCTGGCTCTGATGCTGCTACCCCAGCAGATCATGGCAGAAGAGATCACACTCCACAACAGACTTATAGGAGATGTGCAGCATCTTGCTGCAAATACCGAAAGATCTAAGCTTCCTCAAGAAGTACAGTTCACTTCGCTCTGTCACTTCTTGTAGAGGGCTTCACAGTTGCATCTCCACTCCAGTCTGTTGTCCAGGTGAACACCGAGGTATTTATACTTCTCCACCACCTCTACTTCTTCTCCCATGATGGAAACAATGTTTGACCAATTCTTGTTTCTCTTAAAATCTACAATTATCTCCTTTGTTTTATGTAGTACCCTAATGATGGAAGTAGTTGCAGTTATAAATGCTATACTTCTTTCCCTGTCTCTAATGACCCAGAGTCACCCTCCATATTGTCACCTGCTATGACCGTCACTCAGAAAGTGGGGGTTTCCCCACCCCAAGGAGAGTTCGCAGACAAGGATTCCTCCGCCAGGAGGTGTTCCAGTCACGTCTCACCTGGAGGAGGCCCAGGGGACAACCCAGGCCAAGCTGAAGGGACTTTGTCTCTTGACTCTGAACACCTTAGGCTCCCCCCTGAGGAGCTGGAGGTAGTGTCTGGGGAGAGGGAAGTCCGGGCATCTCTACTAAGTCTATTACCCGGATAATAGGAATCCCAAGGAATCTCGTACTTTGTTTTTCCATTGCCACCGGCCATTTATTTAAATCAGCCTAATGACGTATGGGAAAGTGGTGAAAAATCCACCATCTTACCAGCAGAAGGCATTAGTCCTTTATTCTGTTTAAACTTTAATAAAAAAAGATTTTGTGTCACCTGATAAATAATAGATGGTGAGCAGTTTTATAGTTATACAGTTGATTAATTCCTTCCTTTATTCCTTAAGTTATTCCAGAAGCAGGAAAAGTTTTAATTATTTTACATTATATTTTATTACCAACCTGCATCTGGCCAGAGTTGTTGCTTCACGACTGCATTTATAATTTACAATAACTACCAAACACTGTTGAACACCAAACACTTATATTTCTTTTATTATCACAGGTAAACTCATATCAGAACTACAGAACATGTAAAACAATTTAAATAGATAATTGACTGATAATCAGTCCAGAATTACAGGGAACTGATACATTGACTAATCATAAGCAAATATTTATATAAAGTAGAAGAGGATTAGACAGTGGAGTAGAGGATGGCAGGACATGAAGAGGATCAGAGCATCTGGCATCCAAACCTGGAACTGTGATCTCTTCTACTGCAGATCCATATATGGAAGTAAAATGGTCTCATTAGAATCAGACATTTTTTAGACATTGAATTTATAACACTGAATTTTTATCCTGTGCAATTATGTATGTGAATTTTTTTTTGTACTTAAAATTTGCCAGCAAAAATTCACCTGCAGAAATTCGCCTGCAAAAATTCACCGGCAGAAATTTGCCTGCAAAACTTCAACTGCAGAAATTCACCAGCAGAAATTCATCTGCAGAAATTTGCCTGCAAAAATTTGCCAGCAAAAATTCACCTGCAGAAGTTCACCTGCAGAAATTCACCTGCAGAAATTCGCCTCAAAAATTCACTTGCAGAAATTCACCTGCAGAAATTCGCCTGCAAATGTGTTGACCTTCTGGTGACTCAAGCCAAATCAATCAGCACTCAATCGAGTCGAGCAAAACGGCAGGTAATTAACACCCATTTGAGATTCGGTATTTTGTTTTCATCTAATGGAACTGAATGAAATGTTTGACTGACCTGATGACAGCTAGTGCCCCAACCCGGTCCGCAGATGCTCTTGTTTTGAAGTGACCGGAAAAAGCGGCAGCACAAGAACTGCTTAGACTTTAAATAAATCTGATAATAGATACACATGGGACAACATTTGTTTGTAGCCCTCTGTTAATGAACATAAACCCCACAATGGTCACCGAAATAACTTGAAACTGGCAAAAGTAATAACCTATGCAGGGTACAATGAAATCTTAAAACCATCAAGGAATTCTGGAGATAAATGTTTATCAATTACCTGAGAGGAAAACCAAATCTCTCTACTGACGTTTGGAAGAATGCCAGTGTTGTCGATGCCAGATTGTTGGTGGCAGCACCAAGATACATATCTGCATCAGAAAAACAACAATGAGCAAAATCCCATGTAAACATCTCATTTGATGGACCATCTCTGCATACCTTACGAGAAAAGCCATCTATAGCCCCAAAGATGACTATGTTATAGCTGATTGAGGAAACAAAACAAACA
>JAHUTJ010058138.1:0-27452 GCA_036250325.1 Characodon lateralis | reverse complement strand
AGGACCATGTGCATCCAATGGTTCAAACATTGTATCCTGAAGGCGGTGCCGTGTATCAGGATGACAATGCACCAATACACACAGCAAGACTGGTGAAAGATTGGTTTGATGAACATGAAAGTGAAGTAGAACCTCTTCCATGGCCTGCACAGTCACCAGATCTAAATATTATTGAACCTATTTTGGGGTGTTTTGGAGGAGCGAGTCAGGAAACGTTTTCCTCCACCAGTATCACGTAGTGACCTGGCCACTATCCTGCAAGAAGAATGGCTCAAAATCCCTCTGACCACTGTGCAGGATCTGTATATGCCATTCCCAAGACGAACTGACGCTGTCTTGGCCGCAAAAGGAGGCCCTACACCATACTAATAAATTATTGTGGTCTAAATCCAGCTGTTTCAGTTTCATTGTCCAACCCCTGTACATGCCAATATTTTATGCATTCATCATGTGAAAATACTTTAGTGGGAGTTTCCTCATTTTTGCTTTTGCATGTCTCCTATCATGAACACGATCCACGCATGTTTTCGTATCTGAATTTTCTAACCAAAACCAGTAGTGAAAAACAAACAAAAATAAAAACTATTTATTAATTTTTTTCGGTTTTAAAATAAAAAATAAAGTTAAATATAACCTGTTTTGTCTTTTCTGTGTTCAAAATCAGTTGAAAACAAGTTTCGATTTCGCTTGATTTTCTTTTCAGAATTAAAAATTGTAAACAACCACAAAGAAAAACTAAAAACTCATATTTTTACTTCCTCCATGCCTATGTACTTCCCGCCGTGACGTTACTGCCCATACATGGTAGGGTTTTTTTACACATTGAACATGCGACCAAATTCCACATTTACGGTATTTGTTTTGTGATGAAAGACTATGTGGGACAACACTCTGAAGTGCACCGAAGAAACAGTACTTCCATTTTGTACAAAATATGGATGCACAATTAAATGTCAGCACAATAAAACAATAAAAACTTAATAGAAATGATGTTGTATTTTAAATGTGGAAATAAAAGTCTAACCCAAATTAAACTCCCACTCGTACGTTTTTGACAACCACATGAAATTTGGTCATATTTCAATTAAATATTTTAATTATAAAATGTAAATCAAATGAACACTTGATTTCGTTTTTAATGGTTAGTTTGGAATCAGAGAACCCAATTACTAAAACACGCACGGAACAAACAAGCCAGATTTCAAGATTAAAGCATGGAAGAATTGATGCATATCGGAATAAAAGCACAGACAGTAGGCTGCAAAATTAAAAAAAGTAGAGAACCGGGTGGTGATTCGGATCCTTCTCACTTCCACGAAACACTTGGACATAGCTGACAGCAATGCGTAACGACGCGTGCCTCTAGTGGCACCGTGGAAGGAGGTTCGTCAGACTCACGCAGATACTCGGCTGACCGCATTACATTCATAACCCACACATAGTGAAACGTTCATAAAATTTAAACTGTGTAACGGGAATCTCTTCGAGCAGATGGACCTTCCTTAGTAACCTCCCTCTTGCCAATAACAGTGCGCAACCGGAACGGAGCGGGCATCCTATCTTTGCGTTCTGAGCCGTTTTCAGAAGTAAGGCGATCAGAACTGGAGTGACTAACGAGAAGCATCCCTGAGTCACCGAAGTATGTTGAAATTTCTCAACAATTACACTGCAAGCTGACGAGGACAAAATCATTCTAGAAGAGCCAAACTTCCGCAGGCGCAGTTCTCGTCCACAGTGGCGCATCGAAGCGCAGGAGTTCGGCCCGGCTTTTTTCCCTGTAGTCAGACAGCACCGCGTGAAGGAGGGTATACAGAGAGACTCCTGCGGGGTGATTGTTTGCAGCCTGCAGTAGCAGGTGTTTTCGCTGATCCGCCTGCGAGGAACGGAGGGGGGTTTATCCTCATCTTTCTTTCTAAGACTGGTGAGAATCGCAGAAAAGAGAAGAAACCCGAGGAGAATGTTGCATCAAGAACAATGAGCGCAGAGTTGTCGCATTTTACCCAAACCCAAACGTACCTACTCCGCAGAATTCAGTTTCATGAGCAATTCTGACTCGTCTTTGGAATTCTTAGAGAGAAAAAAAGTGGATCCGACGACTTTGCAACCATGCGAAATACTTGGCCGTCTCCCCGGAGTGCGATTTGGGAATATTGGACTTCGCTGATTGCATGCCTCTTTTGGATTCAGTACTCTTGCGGGATGCCTCACGTTATACGAATAGGTAAGTTAGACACATTAGAACTACATCGTCATACACACACTCACTCGCGTTTGGATATAACCTTGGAAGTTGCTTTCAGATCATCACATTTACGCGCGGTTCGCAGTCAGTTATTGTTGAAAATGAGCAGCCTCTTATTTAGCAGACCTAAGGTCGAGTGAATGTTTTGAATTAACCTCAAGGAGAGTGGCTATAAGTAACATCACAGTAGTAAATTGTGAATGCCTTTTGCACTCAGGTGCCGCGCAAGGCAACATCGTGGTCTTGTGTGACCTCCATGCACTATGCCTTGTGTGCTCCATTTTCTACGGGCAGCATGTTGAGTCACCGGCTATAATCAGCCACACATTGCCTCCTGGAAATCTGACTTTTTGAGGACAAATTTCTATTTTCTGTTCCAAATCAGAAAAAAAAAAAGAAAAAAAAAAACAGCGACCAGCTAAATTCTTAAACATAAATTCTTCATTCAAACTTTATCAGTTGGAAGCATTTGTACATTTATACTGAATAAAATACTTGTGTAAAAAGTCAAATGCACAAAAAGTATTGGCAAACACAGTAAAAGTTGACCCAAGCAGTTAAATCTCACCATAGAGAAATACATGAAAAAGCAAAGTTTACGATGGCTTTCTTTCTCCAATCAATCACTGAGGGAACAATGTGAGAATTGTCTTTCGCATTGTGGCCATGTGATGAAACGTTCTGCGCGGCTAAGAGACAGGGACAGAATAAAGATCAATATGTTTCTGTTTTTTGTCACGAGGTGGTTTTTGACATTTAGTGGAATGCTATTAAGGACAATTACTCAAAAAAAGCAGTATACCCCTCATTAAAATACCACTACTACAGCCAGAGTACAGAGGGTGAACATCTTAAATAGAACTGGGCTTTTTTGTCTTCCAGATTGCTTAAAGTGGATTAACTGGTGCACCATTGCTTATTGCACATCTTGTATTCTCAGAACTGGAAATCCACCCTCTGTGTGATACATCAGATCATCAACACTTTTGTTATTGTAAATAATTTCTCTGCAAGTCCCAGGGGTGCCCTATATTTCTGTAAGATGTGCACAAGTTAAGGATAAATACATTTTAGAGCACAGTGATCCAATAATGTTATTTATCTTCTTGATTTTAAATATATTTCTAAAATTTCCATTTACAGAAATGTAAAGCATGACGTGTAACATGTTTGCCAGGATTTTTAAAGAAAGGCATTACATCCAGCTTTTAGGGAGGCCCTGCACAAGCTGTGATTTTTCACATCACCATGTTCGGACTTTGTTGACATTTCAGAAACTGCACAAATTCGAAAGTTTTCTCATTACTGATCTGAAGTGAAATTGTTTAGGTCAAGGGTTATATTCTTTTCCTTCTGTGATCTTCTTTTTAAGTGGCAGCAGCTCAAATCAAGACCCAAAATAGATTTGACAGGCTTTGTTTTTAAAAAATGTCAAAGTGCAGAAACAAATTTACCCACAAATGTGCTACAATCATAGCATTGCTTTTTATAGGATCTGTCATTACTTGTGTTGCAGAAGAGGTAAATGTGTGTGTGTGTGCCAAGAGGTGAGAGATGCAAGAAGTGCATGTTGAATTCACCATAATAAGTGGGTTATTTTCCCTTTCTTTTTTTCAGTTTCGTAATTTGTGTGGGTGCTCTTTGTCTCTTGTTCACCCTGCAGAAGCCAATGTAGGGGGGTCTCATAGTCAGTGCAGTGTGGCTAATGTTGTTCCTCAGCAGTTGTTACCAACCCCTGCGAACCAGTGAAATTTATTGAGGTGGGCGGTAGTGTGTCTGTGCTGTGTCTGCTCTGAGTTAGGTGGCCTACAGTTCTCCAAGTACACCATCTGGGTAATGGTGGGCATCCAAGGTGGAGCTGTTTCCATTGATGTTAGTGCTTTTACAGTGCATTGCTCCGAGTTGATGCCAGATGGTTGCTCTGTATCATTCAGCAGCTTCTATCTGTTGGAGGGAATGAAAGACCATCTTTACTGTATTTGTCCTCTCACATACTGTGCTCCTCTTTAGTTTTCCTCTGCTTACCCTTTGCAATTCTTTATTTCCATCCTTGCTGGCATGTTTTGCAGCCTACTATCTCATAAGGGAACCATTTAAGCAGAGCATGCTGCGTTTTCTGTAAGAAAGACAAGAAGTGATCACGGATATTTTTTCCCCCTTCAAATACTATCTTTAGATAATGTGCATGTTTGGAGAAATAAAAGAAGGACACTAATAATGTTTTTCTTTGCCTTATCTTTTTCTATAAACATATTCTATATCCAGTTTAGAAATGTCCTACATTTCTGTTTTTTAGCCTCCAAACTAAGTCAGATATGTATCTATGTAGAAATAACATTTTTGCAAGTTTAGGGTGAAAACATGAATAGTGGAAAATATGTATTAAACAAGTCGTTTTTCTCAGCAAATAAATTTCTATTGGGACTATATACATGAAATTCACACCAGATGTCAGCGAAACTCGAGAAATCTACACAACGAAGAAATAAGAAAACAAATTAGTTGTAACAAGGTTGAATAACAGCAAATCAGTATAGAACACAGTTACTAACATTTGTTAAATATTTAGTAGAAATGCCTTCTTTGTAATGAAAACCTCCAGATATCTCCTGTATGGATAACCTTGCTGTATACATTGCTCAGGTGTGTGAGAAAGTGAGGCAAGTGTAATTTGACTTTGACTTACTCTTCCACATAAATTGTCTTCATTTCTTAAACTCTTTTATGCATTCTGATCTGAGTTCTTTCTATTGATTTTCAGATTTTCCCTCACTGAAAACAATTGAATTTTCTTTGCTGTGTTCTTGGAATCATTGCCTTATGACACTTCACATTAACAATTATCTGATACATTTCTCTATTCATCCTTCCTTTATCCAAATCAGAATCAACTTTATTGACCAAGTTTGTGTGCACAAACAAGGAATTCGACTTCGGTTTCCATCGCTCACATTGTATAACGACATCATTCCAAACCACAACCACAGTGTGTAAAACCACTTAAATAAAAAGGACAAGAGGCGGTATGTACAAATGCGTTATTTATACATATTATTAGTAGAGGAAAAGCAGATTGTGATGAAATCTTTCATTACCATATACTGAAAAACAATCCCACACCATAATGTTCATCCCTTCCAAACTTCACAGCTGTTTTTGTTGTTTTTTCAGGTGATGTAAAGTGACATTCCTTCTCTAAACAAGGTATTTGCAATGACATCCAAAGAGTTCAATTTTGGTCTCATTTGACCACAATATTGTCTTATTATTTCACTGGCTGGTCCATATTTTTTTCAGCTAGCTTTCAACCAGCTTCAAAATGATTTTTCATCAGCAGTGAAGTTTTTTGCAATAAGTGTGCCATTTGGGCTAAAAAAATGACATTTTTTGTCAAGGTATAACTGGACCTATTAATTCCAGGTGCTTCTAGAGCATCCTGGGAGTGCCCCTTGACTTATGAACAACAGGCTATTGGCTAGAACTAAACCAGGATATATTAATTGGCACTGATTTGGAGCAGAATTGGCTTTAAATACTAACCGAGTTCAGCTATTTGCTTGGCTTTCTATGACTTTTTGCACCATACTTTCTGAATGTGTTCAATACTTTACTATGCATAACTTGATTTATGGCCTAATTTGTTTTGATTTCTTTGTACCTGTGGATTACTTTGATTGCAACTGACATATGGTGTGGATTTTATGTAAATAACTTTATTAGAATTTTTTTTTATTGAATTGTTGAGCTTAACAATCATTTTTTCTATTGTGTCTACCTGTAGATCATACAAAGGTAATCAAGTAGTATATGCAGTTTCTGTTACCTGTACACTGATGGAACTACTTTATCATTTGTTGGCTCTTTTCTGTCTGTAAGGCTATCACTGCCCGACAGGGAATTATTGAATAATCAATTGCTTTATCTAGTCACTTAAGTCACTTAATCAGTGCCACACAACCAATCTCTCTCATGGTTTTATGTTTATTTTATTTCCTCAGCTCCTCACTACATGCATTTTTCATTTAGTTTTCTAAAAATGCTTTGGGAGGGCAATATTCGCAGCTTTCATTATTGTTTTTGAAACAGTCTCAAAGTTTCAGTGTGAGCTGACAAATGTGCTAGCGCTTGAAGCCACATTGTGCAGTATGAGCTGCTCGCAACCTTCAGCAGGATAAATCAGGTTTGTGGTCATCTCTTTCACTTGAAGTCTTCAAACACACAGAGGCACATCGGTGGCTTGTTATTATCCCTGCACAAGCAGCAGGAAAGGGCTGTGCAAAGTTTTCATGTGATTCGCTCGTCTGCAGGGAGCTGCAAACGGCACACTCTCCACTCACATCCTTCCCGAGATCCTCATCGTCTGAGTGTGCACAAATGTTTCATCTGAAATGACTTAGACACATTTCAAGAGCATGCAACAAGATGTAATAGTGCTTTAGAATTCTACATCTCAGCAAAGACAGATCCAAAACAGAGGTGCTTGTATAGAGAATTACCCCAAAGGAGGGCGGTATAGTTGGGTTAGAAGAGCAGGGAAGAGGATGCGTTTGGTGATGAAAAACAACAATGAGGATGTTGAATCAAAAGTTATATCAAATTAAGATGGCCATCAGTTGCTGAGTGGAAATGAATATTTAATTTTCATAAAAATTTTATCTCTCCCCTGACAGAGATATAGAGTATGCAAGGAGAAGGCTGCTGGCGGACGCAAAAGGCCGGGGAGTTGTTGTGGTGAATATGAACAAAGGCTCGTAGAGGTCATGGAAGAATTAGATACACAGAGAAGCTTCTTTGATGTGTAATTCCATTATATGTAAGTGAAAGCAAAGATTGAAATGGAAGGAATACTGTGGTTGTTTTACCTGCTTTCATGTATGCCTCCTTCATTCACATGTATAAGCCCAGATTGGATAAATGAAGTGCAAAAGAAATGGCACAGTGTCCATTTTCTGTATCCTCCACTATCAGGCAACTGTATTGCAGCTAACGCACGCACGCACGCACGCACGCACGCACGCACGCACAATATTTTCTAAAACATATGTCCAGTCTCACTGGCCCTCTTGTACACAATCCATTTCCTTTCTCTTTGTCAGCAGACTTGTGGCTCATCATTAGCTTCAATCTTGCTGATGAGAAACAGCAGATGTTCATTTTTGTTGAGCGGACAAGTCATCTCTGAATGTGCAGTCTTCTTTACTCATCTGTGATTATGTTAAAACACACTACAGAATATTACACTTTGCGTGGGACTTGACATATTCTGTCAGGAAGAACAGTCAACATGTAAGAAACCTTCAGGTTTATTTCAATTCAGAAAAAAATAAAACACTTCTGCTCGACAAGGTGAAATGGATGCCTACTCAAAATCCTTAAATCTACATGTAATGGGAGGTGTTAGCAAACTTAAACCCCATCAGGGAAGCACAAGTACCTACCACCAAATTCAGTCACACATGGTAATGATCATCCAACAATCCAACCCACCAGGGGCTAATAGAGCGGATCTACCAACCAGTATGATAATCCTGTGACATACCAGGTTCCTATCTACCTCCAGCTAGCATATCTTAGCCAATGCTCACACACCAGATGGTGTTTTCGTACTACGGAGTGGATTCTCACCAGTGAAGAGGTCCTCTGCAAGCATATGGTTCTGCCTATTGAAATAAATACGGCAGTGATTTCCTGATTGCTGGGATTTTCTTTTTTGTGGCATTAGGAATTAAAAAAGTAAATTAATTCGGCATTCCCTGGTATGAAATTCTCATAGTATGATAGCTTTGAGTAAAAGTACCACAGTTTTACGATACTCACACAACAATTTAAAACAAAAGTGTATAACACAACCTATTTTAATATAAAACAGATAATTACCAATTCTTACTGGTTCTTTCTGGTACTAAAATAACATAAGAGATTATTGTTATTATTATTATTATGTAACATATAAAATTAATGTTAAGCAAAGTGTTTTTTGGCTTGAATATTCTAACTTTTTATAAACTAACACTAAGGAGAAATATTTCTGGGGCTATCTGCTGGTGTAGCCAGCCAGCAATTGTCTGCTTTATATTAGCGTTGCTTATAGAATGTAGACCCAGAACAAAATAATGAGTTTTGTAAAGGGAAAATTTAAACACAGCTGAGTTTGTTTTTCTTGTTAGCAAGAGAAAGGTTTAATAACTGCCCTTCAGCCAGCTAACCGGCTGTGTGCAACAACAGGTGAGGGAGTGGTACGGCTGAAAAAAAAAATATTGGTCCCTGTGGCACTTTCTCCAACATTTCAGTACAACAATGTTAAACTGTAGTCTTGTTGAACATTTTTGTGATTTTGAAAAATTTACTTTTTAAAACCTTGGCGTACCTTGATACTGATACTCAGGCTATGCCTATATGTCATATTAGTAATTGCTGTTATGGGCAAAACAACAATAAACCATGATTCAATCACTTTTGTTTAAAACAGATAGCAACAGTTATTGCTACTATTCCTAAAATGGTAATAAGAAAAATCACAATTATAAATTTATAGTTTCATCCATAGAGTCCTCACAAAGTAATCTAAAATACCAAATACCTAATTTTACAAGTAAATCATAGTTTGCCTATTGTTGAATAGGCATGTTTAATAATGGGGCATGGGATTAGAACATTGAGTGAAAATATTATAGTATTATGGTACCGTAGTAAATGTAATATTTTGATTTAGTTATGTAGAAACATATAAATAAAGAGAACAAAGGTGAGTGTATTTAGAGTCAAGGTTTAGAATCAGCCACATTACATGTACTCATGGCACTGATTTACAAATCAGCTCCTGATTTACAAATAAGATAAGGAAATTTTGAAAAATCAAGTATTAATAGATTTATTTATACAAATGCGCACAGTGATGGAAGATAACCGCAGAATTTAGTATAAGTTCGCTGCACAAAAAACAACTTTAATCCCTTATTGCACAGAGATGATCCCTTGTGCCGTACTGCTTGAATAACACTGGGAGTCCAACAAGCTGATATTAGCTTGTTAATTGATCTTCTTGAGTAGTGACCTTGGAGTCAGCTGCTAAGCAGAAATTCTGCTCTTAGCTTCCAGAAAGAGTATTACCTTAATTAGAGTGATGGGCATAGCTTCTTTAGTTTCACACAATGACTTTCTGATTTAGTTTTTCTTGTGAACAAGGTAAATTATGTTTTTATGTTTCAGCACAAAGAGTCATTTGCTTTTCTTGTTTACATACACACAGCTCTGTCAGATTGAGGTTGGATCACTTTCACACCATTAACAAACTCCTCTAGAGTTTGTTTGGAATCATTCTGAGAGCACCTTCTCCAAATGGTCCCGGTACAGTTTTTTTGGTCCTCACCTTAATATGATTGCTGTATTCACATCTACACAAATGGACTGCACTAATGGGTGAATGATCCAAAGTTCGTTTTAAATTGACTAAACACCTTAGGTTTTTAAACGCCCTGAGTATCTCTCCAAGGTAGGAGAAAATGGTAATCCTGGGACATTTGACAATGTCATTGAATTGAATACATTTAAATACATCAAAGAAGATGTTAGTCCTGTACTTGCAAAGGCCATTTGCAAGTGTGGTTCGTATTTTTTGTTCTCAAGTGTAGCTCTCCACTTCTTTACAGAAGGGATTGGAAAAGGCTTGTACCCTGGTGTGAATGCAGATAGGAGATTGGGATTTTGTGGCCTCAACTAGTACATTTAAAACCTCACAACATGCATCTCATCTCTAAAACGTGTGTCCTTTAAAATATAACTTAAAAGTTGTACTGTGTTGTATGCTTTAGAAAGGTGTTAACCTTACAGATATAATCATTAACTATTTGATGTATATAGTGGACTAAATTTGGTTGAAGCCCTCCATGGGCATCTAATGTGTTCATAGTTTTTATAGCAGACTTTGGTTTTTTGGCGGCATTTGACAATGTTTTGAAATTCATGTTATGTCAATGTTGGCTATTTCCTTGTGAACATTATTGTAGTGAGGCAATTAATAAAATTTCATGCTCTAGCCATTTGTCTTTATTACATGCCCTTGTCCTTTCCATTTGACTCCCCTGTCGCAGTCCTCCTTGGGGCTCGAAGGGAAAAAGTCAAATAACTTCAAAACAATTTGTAAAAAACATGCTTGATCAAAGGGCATTCTGCATTAAGGTTCACGCTTGCTATGTAACATAGTTAATTAGAATGATTTTTATCAAGATAATTTGGTGAATATTTTTTTAATGTTCAGCACAGAGTAATTTGTCTTCCCTTTTTACACACACAGGCACACACACACACACACACACACACACACACACACACTGTTTGTTGGCAAACTTTGCAGACACCATAAGCATGCAAAGAAATGCAGCAAAAGAGTCAAAGAGAAAAAAACAGTGGCGGGTACATGGATGATGCTGGGGGAATTTTATTTAGCTGGCTAATTAGCTCAAACCTTTTGATCCCAATTTTAAAACTCACTACATTGCATTTGCTGCCTTTCTTTTGTATGTTGCTCCATGCCCGATTAAAAACCAGCTTTATTTGTCTGCCTTTCAAACACCGTAGCATTCAATGAAGCAATATGAGCTTTGCTTTGCCTCCCTGCGTTAAGCGTCCAGCTTATCTCATCCCAGAAGCTCTGTGTAAACCTGGTCACCTCAGACACTTCACTTACATACAGTTAAACACCTGCATTGCAACACCTCTCCCTTTTCTTCTCACTGCTTTAAAGCAATCAGAATTTGACAGTGTGGGTATCAGCTGCAGCGCACAGGTTTAAAATCCTATTTAACTTGGGCTAAGGACAATGAGTGGAGGGTGACACCATTTCATTCTGCCCTTTTAATCAAGCTCTCATTGTTATAGGTGCACCGCAAATGTCAGGTCTTGGTTGTGTGATTCCCTCAAATTGCTGTTCCATGACTGTAGGGAGATTTGTGTGCGGCAGCGTACGTTAAAGGGGGGTAGGGAGGAGAGAGGGATAGAAAGAAAGAAGTGTGTGCATGACAGGGGATGTATAAAGGGAGCTGGCATAGGATCCCTGGAGCGTATGGGTAGAGCAGGAGTTACTAATCAACTGTGAGAGAGAAGGCTAGAGAAGACTCACCCTCTATTTCCACCCTGAGAGAAAGAGAATGAACAGATAAGACAAACCTCCTCGGGCCTAAAACACTACAAATGAATGGCTATCACCTAAAATAGGAGGGGGGAGCAGAGTGTCTTTCTTCCACGTTTTGCCTCACATAGATCTTATTTTTCTCCGTCTTATTCATTCTGGCAGTATAAAAATGCCACAACTACCAATGGAGTGTATTAGACTGGAGCGTTACCTCTCTGGGCCCTCTGCTTACCCCTCCACTGATGGATAGCCTGGAGGTTGGAAGCCAATGCCAATTTAGTTAGCACAGCCAATACCCAGAAGATTCCACTCAGGACCTACGCTATGTGAAGGCAAGACAATCTTTAAGGGTCCGTCCCCCGTCTGGAGGAGTGTTTTTCCATCTGACAGTCCTCTGTCCAGGTTGCCTCTTTAGAGCAGTGTGGTTAACCACAAAATGTTCCCATGTGACTCCTGTGAAGACAGGCTGTCGGCATATAACCACCTTCAGACATATGAAACAAGCAGGAGATTATTGTTGACAGGGAAGGGAAGCAGATAATGTGGGCGGTTTGAGGCTGGCAGTACATTGTAGTAAGGCTGTTAGTGACGCTTGTATGAATTAGGACCTTTAATGTAGAGCCAGAAATGCTGCTAACTGTCCTGCAGGTTTAATACTGTTTTAGATCTGCTTTTATAGAAGTACAGATGGCTGTCATAGTAACCACTCTGTGGAAAACTAGATTGATTAGAGGAGATTGTAGCTTGTAATTAAGCAGCAGGCTATTTTTTTGGTCAAATCAATTCTCTATCACTGAGAGTTAATGAAGAGTCGGGCTTCTGATTGTTTCTAAATCATGGTTTTCAGTCTCAAGTGTTTCTGAGCTAAATGTATAATATTTTTTTTGTTTTTCTCTTTTTAATTTACATTACTACAACTTGCTTAATTTCTTGTCCATCTTCATACTCTTATTACAATACGGGATAACTGCTTGTTTTAATAGCTAATAAAGATATGTGGATTTAAGTAAAAAACACTCCAACATCGACATTGCAAGAATTTGATGCTGTAATATACATAATTTGAGCAGAAATTTATTTCAATGCTATTCAAATGTTGCAGCAATAATATCAAAGACATTCTTTATGCAGTTATTAAGCTTCACTCACCTAAATATGCCAAAATGCCTTAAAGTTGCTACCACTGCCCAACCTACCTTCTGATTATTTCAACTAATATTTGACCACTTAGTGACACTTAGACTGCATAGAGCATTGAACATTCAGCTCATTGAACATTCAGCTCAAGATGGTCAGATAATTATTAAGCATGGGAAAAGAAAGAAAAACGAGACCTGACATGAGCACAGTGTACATTTTACGCCCTTCATTCCAGTACCCACTTAATTTACATTATCACAAAGCAAACAACATTCATAGATGTGATGGGACCTGATGTTTTTCAAAATGGGCTTATTTGTTTATGTTTAGACTCGCTTTAAACACATTTTTTAATCTTTTAGTTATACGTTTTCTAAATTGAAAAACTATTTGCATCATCCCATTTTTCGGTTTAGTCCTTTTATGCCAGAGAAAGTACTGGAATGAAGAGAGCTTGGTCTAGGTGGCGAAATGTCCCTCCTCCCCCTATTGATGTGCAAAGTCAGTCAGCTGGCTGAAGGAAGGCTGCTGCGCTTTTCCCTTGTTTACTAAAACAAGAATTTTGGCTGTTTGAATTATTCTTGTTAAAAAAACACACTATGACAAACATGAGAGACTGAAAAGATAGCCCGACTAATTAACCAGGTAACATTGGCTTGTTATATTTGTGTTGCTCCAAAGAGTAAAATAATATGTACAATAAACACCTGAAAACTAGCAATAAATTAAACAAGTGTTTGTTCTATGTTTTTCTTGGGCTTGTCTTTTATCCAAAGTAATATATCCAAAGTAAAATAGAAAACATATAACTGTGAAAAATCAGTATATTGGATTTTTCCAGCAGCAGTCAGAATAATTGTGGCAATTTGATAATGTTACACATTTTTGTTTATAATTTTTGTTAAAATAACCTGATACAGTGATATTCTTCCTCAAGGTTATCAAAACGTATAAAGTGTGACAGCAGTTCAAGTCCCTGTTTTTCTTTCCTGAAACTGTCAGTGGATAAAGATTTCACAATATTCTGTATTCTGGGTAGGCGTCGCCAAATGATATGCCTAATAAGCACACAATCAGAGCAAACATATTAGGTTGCCAGGAGTGGTAATAATGAAACCAGTTCTCAGAAATAAAAGATCAGGCATAATAATGTTAGAGATTATGTTTGTTAGTCTTACATTTAAAATCCATGCATTGTAAGATTCTCCTTACATTTGACATCATCACCTCCACCACTTTGTTTCCAAGTAGAAAGTTCATCAATTAATTTTAGACACAATTTTCCATCTCAGCTAAAGGAACAATTTTAAGAGATAATGATGATGAATACTTTTATAAATAAAATGAAACTGTATTTATTATTTTTCAATTGTTATGCTTAGTCATATTCCCAAGATTAGTTTTCTCCAAATTATTTTTGGGATGTTAAAGTGGACTGCTAACTCTTTTTATGCCCCCCTATTATTCATAAACAGTTTTTAAAGTTTAAGCTCACAATTATACCTAAATCGATAAACAGAAGATAAATAATTAAAAAATTCTAGCTAATTTCTAGACATAATCAGAAAAAATACAACCTCTTCCTGTAATTACTTCTTTATTTTAAACCAAGACAGTATATACCAATAAATATATACCATAAAAATATATGCAAGCCAAAGCAATCTGCAATCACCAAGTATTATCAGTGTGATGAAAAGGATCCATTAAAAACAATGCTGCTATAATAGCATGCAGATTTAATGATGCATCTGCAACATATTAGGCTGATTATTTTCATTGCTTAAGCAAGTGTTGAATGGCCTTCCTGCATGCCAATTTAGTGAGAAATGCAACAAAACATGTATTAGATTTCATCTGCAGACCCATTAAGTAGGTTCTGCTTATAGTGTCTGTGACATTTAATATCTGAGTCTGTAAATTGTATACGTGTGCTTGTGTGGATTTACAATTCAGCTTAGTAAGTATTTTAAGCAGCCAAAATAATGCTCCACATTAGGCAAAGGCCAGTAGTGGTTTGAACAGTGCAGGGGTTAAAAAAAAAAAAAATCAAGTTTCTAAACTGTTTCAAGTACGTTTAATGAAATACCAGGAAAGTGTCTGAGTGACTGCAGATGAATGAAGCATGAAGCAATGCAGAACTGCCCCTCCCCCATAAATTGCTGCTTTTTTAAGTCTGAATATTAAAACGACAATACCTAAATCTCATGGGAAACGTTATGAGAACAGTGATAATTAGGGGATTACAGCATTTTAACAACATTTAGATCATGTTATACATTTTGTCTTTTAAATGTTTGTGTAACTACTGTGATATTATGGTATTTTAGTCAAGGTTGCTGTGCCATGAGAATGTCATACTGGTTCATGCCCAGTCTAGTTGAATCAATGTTCAGTTACTGTCATGCTAAGCATCCGTATGCAATGCTTAAATGTGGTTGTGACTATTTTACAAAAAATGATCCTCAACAAAATCAATCATCCATCCATTGCCCTTAACTGCCTGTTTCTGCTTAGGGTTAATGAATCACTGGCCCAGATGTAGGCTACACCCAAGAAATGTTAAAATGAATAATCAATTAAATCTTTCATAGCAAAGGAAATGAAAAGTAACAATTGATTGGGCTATTTCCTTTAAAGCTAAAAATCAAAAATACAATATCAGATTTATTAATACCCGAACAGTACGAAAACTTCATAATGAGTAAGTGGAATGCAATAATTTTTAGTAACCAAATTTAACATTCTAAACTGTCAAATGTACAGCATTGCTTTTTAATTGTAATTTTTTTCTGTTTGGCTGGTTGGATGACAACTAAACGATATGCATGTTTTATGATGTGAATTTCTATTCTGTTCTGTAAAGACAGATCCAAGATTTTTTGCTTTTTTAAATATTGTACCACTGAGGAAAAAGATAAGATGACAAGATGAGCTTGGTATGAGAGTGTTTGTGCTTTTCTGAGTGGAGCCTATTAGTCGAGGAAGGCTCTCTAAGTGACTGTCAAACTTAAAACAGTGGACTGGGAGGGTATTACCTCCAATTATGTGCTTTGGGGTGCTGGAAAAGTACGTGCACTATCCACCTGCAGACATTTTTGTAAAATTTTAGAAAAGGAGCTACTTGTTCCCTCCTTTCATGTCTTCTTTCTCTATTTCCCATCCTTATTGTTTTGGCCCCATTCACTGTTCTTCCTATTTTCTTCTCAGACAGAAAATGTGACCCATCCTAACATATGCTCATTGTGTTAATCCCCTGCCAGAGCAAAATGAGAACTCTCCTCTCTTACCTGTCATGACCCACACACCTTCTATCTCCTTAACACACTTTATTACATGCCGTGCATTTCAATTTGCAAGCCCAATCATCTGGATCTTATGAGCCGCTTGTTGGAAAGCAATTGAGTCTCATTCAATCTGTTCCCCTTATGTTCTGCTGGATTTATGATTATTTAAAGAAATTAAAGGGCTCACGTTTACAGAACCAACATTTTTCTCTCTGGTTCTCTTCTCTCTGTTTTTTAAGCACTTTGTTTGATTGCACCCACCAGCCAAGTTCTCTACCACCCAGTGCTTTCCTGGTCTTCTGTAGACCTTGATTTCAGAGTCGAAGGTTGGGTGGGGTGTGTGGGAATAATAGCACATGGAAATGGCCTGGTGATTGCCTTCCTCCTGGAGTAGTGATAGAGGGTGGTTTGTTCGCACACCTCTGGCCCCTCCCTCATTGGTGGCTGATTAGCTTTGGAGCCCCGGAGCTCCAGAGTGACACAGTGGCTCATCAGACCCCCCTCAGATTGTCAGTAACCCACTTGATTGTGCAATCCCTCATAATTGTCCCCTGTCCTGCTTCGGTGTACGGCATACTGCCATTTCATTTTCATGCTACATGATGCTAAACCTCTCCTGTAGTTTTTTACAATTGTCCAAATAAAACACATATTATTAAACATTCCTCCATCCTGGAGATTTGACTTACTAACCTAAAAGAACAAAACACCTAAAGCAACAAACGTCAAATTGATAAATTTCAGACATCATCCATCCATCCATTTTCTAAATCCGCTTCAATGTGGCATAATTTCTCAATCAGTATGTATAAAAATGAATAAAACCATTTTGCAAGTTTTTTTTTAAATTATTCATACAGACTTTTTAACAAGGTTAAAAGGTTGCAAGGTTCAATGGAATCCGCAGCTGCAGGAAAATAGGGCACTATTTTTGACAAGGAGTCGTTCTTTTCCTAAATCCATGTGTCTTGCCTGCCAACACCAGGAGCTGAAATGGGCCTGGTGCAATATATTTTTTAGAAAGGCAATTGGAAAAAAATTGCCATCATGGCATTTATAATTATTGAAGGGGAAGACAAGATTGAAAGATAAGGCAGTCACAGCAGAGAACTTAGAGGGCTCCAGCCCCAGTTATTGATTCATATAGCTCAAGTGAGGGAACTGCCTGAGGTAAGGAACTCATCATGGACTGCATTAATTATTTTTATGTTCCAGCAGTAGCCTCAGGGGACATTTGAGATTCTTCAAGTTGAGACTAATCTTACTGCGATCAAGCTGTAATTCTCCAGCTCATATTCATTTGTTAGACTTTGGACTCTGCAGTTGACCGTTTTTAGGTAGGACAAGTGTGTTATTGATTTATGAATAAAAAACATACAGAATACATCAATGGAATGGCAGACAGAGGATATGGTCTCTTTTTTGCAGAAAGAGGGCAATAATTTCAGCTGTTATCGGGATAACATTTCTCGGCCTTTCTGGGAAAGTTTACTCAAGGGTCTTGGAAAGGAGGCTCTGACCAACCAGATCCTGGAGGAGCAGAGGAACTTTTATCCTGTCTGTGAAACAGTGGACCCAATCTTTAACCTTACAGGATTGCTTAGGGACATCCAGGGAGTTTCGGAGTCCAGCCGGTGTGTTTTGTGGATCTAATAAAGGCTTAAGACCTGTTGGCATCTTGAAACCATGACCTTCAGCGTGCACTGGAGCATTTCGCAGCCAAGTGTGAAGCAACTAGAAGTAAAGCCTCTCTTAGTCATTGGTCATGGCTCTCGCCTGTACTGACTGCTCCCTTTGGTTCGACGTTCAATCTCTCCCTCAAGTACAGGAGTTGAAGTAGTTTGGTGTCTTGCTCACGACAGATGGTAGGATGTTGCAGGAGTTGGTTAGCAATATATGCAGTAATACCATGCACTGCTCTGGTCTGTCACGGTTAGGAACGAGTTAGGCAAAAAAAAAAAAAAAAGTTCCATTTACATTCAGTTGTGATTATGAATATGAATATAATATTTGATGTTTAATGTTATTACTTAAATAAAATATTTTACTAAATAATCTTTGGTCTGTTAAGGGTTGTCCTGTGAATACCAGCTCAATAAGGCGGTGGTGTTAGGACAAAATTTAAAGGGATGAGCCAAGCACCGGCATTATTGAACAGCACAACTCTGTATACACACAGAATATATTCAAACCATTTCTTAAAATAAAAGACTTTAACAAAAATAAGTCAACTCAATGTCAAACATATTTCTATCAGCAAACTCTTTACAATGCTAAAACAACCCAACTAAACTACCAAACAGAATGAAAGAATAAGGAAGACTAATGGGCTATGTACAATATAAACAAACTGATCAAAGATGGTTGAAAAACATGACCAAAAGAGTGATGCAATATGACCATGGTGTTATTTATGTTTGAGAACCAAGGATTATATTGAAGAATTTTGAAATGAAGTCAAGTTAGTCTTGAAACTAACTTAGGCAATAATTGGTACCTTCAAACAACCATTCACAATGCAAGATCAGATAAAACACAATAACACAAAACACAAACACAAAAATTTAAAAAAATGATTTGCTGATTAAAACCAACCTTCTGGATGATTAATTCTCAACGGTGTCACGGTGTTTTATTACCTGCCTTTATTTATTAAAATAATATTTACAAAAATATTATTAAGGCCAAATCTTTTTGGATAAATGGGTCTTAATGGTGTTTAATTAGCTGGCTTCATGTAGTACAATAATATTTAAGGAACTATTAAGGAAATTTTTAAATAATATTTTGGAAAATATTACCTTGAATGAGGACCAACAACCTTTCTGGGTAAATGATCTGTAGCTAGCTTATAAGGTGGGCAAGCACGTGCTCTGAGCTCCGATCTGTGTTTAAAATCCACCCTTTAAATAAAGTTTGTCTTAACTTTTAAAAACACAACACAGAACACATCCTTAGCTGAGTGCTAGTCTGCTAGCACTCACTGTAGCTGAGTTTCTCAACACAAACATCATTAAGCAAACATTATTTAGATTATTTAACTAGTCTTCTCTGTCCAAACAACACCTCTTACGTGAACCGTGCTGAGGAGAAGTTGTCCTGGGTGGGTAAACAAAGGGTTAGCTTGCAGCTAACGTCCGTAGCTGTGGGGAAGGACTTTTAGCTGGCCCAGCAAAATTGTACGACAAAGGCACGTTTGGCTCCTTGAGTAGCCGTGATGCGGCGGGGTAGCTCTCTCTACCTGGACATGCACGCAGGAAGGCATGAGATGCAGTCCTGACCTGCTTTTCCAGGCCGTGGGGAAATCCACTTCGATTAAGGCTGCTGAATGTATAGAGGCTTTCCAGTCTCAAAAACTGGGTGCTGATCACAAAATATTAATGGTCAAAAAACAGTGGATATGTGTTAAAAGGTTGTCAGAAATAATAATACATGTAATACATATGTTTGATTTCTATAATGCCAATAAAGGCTTTTCCAATGATTATTGAGAAGAGTAAGTTTTGACATGCCATTTTTGTTCAAATGTGCATAAAGAGATTTTTTTTTATAAATGTATCCCTTGTACAATGTCCAATTATCTTTTGTGAAGTGCCTATGTCATTTCCAATCAGACACACACTTCTTAGTTCAATAAAATTATATCTTCAGCTCTAAATCTGTCATGGTTATGAATAATTTTGAAGCTAAGGTGAGGAGCTGTCATCTGGTGGGATCTTGAAGTAGAGCTGCTGCTCCTCAGCATCATAAAGAGTCAGATGAGGTGCTTCCGGTATCTAATGAGGATGCCTGCCTTTGGAGGATTTCTGGGCATGTCCCACTGTGAGGAGCTTCTAGGGCTGACCCAGGAGCTGCTGGAGGGACATATATCCCTTCTGGCCCAGGAACCCCTTAGAATACCCCAGAATGACCTGAATATTTGTTCTGGAGAGAAAGATGTCTGTATCACTCCTAAATCTTTTTAGCTGGGCCTCGATCTCTGATAAATGGAATATTATGTAGGAATCTGCTGCATATGTTTAACTTTTGGACACAGGAAATTTTACATTTTTAATCATTATTAAGATCTTTCCATTGTAATTTTTGGAAGAAGGAAATGAAAAATACTTATTATAGGAAACTATGTAGTTAGCACCTGTGTATGAATCATGTACACTATATGAAATAAGTCATATATCACATTTTAAGGTAAAAAAATATTGCTGTGATCAAAAACATGTATAAAATGTGTAGTACTGTGATAAATTTCCCCATTGCGCTGGGAAAAAGCTTTTCCTTTTGTAAAACTTGTGGCTACAAGCGCTTTGCCTGACTGCTGAGGCAAATATAGTTTGTTGCTGGGGTGGTGTGGATCTTTTGTAATCCCACAAGCTTTGAATTTGCAGAGTTGAGAGCACAGATCCAATGCCACTCACACCAAAGAGACAACGTCTTGCCTGTGTATGGACTATTTCAGATTCTGTTTTGACTATGAACAGGTGCTTCAGATGCTGTCGATCTGTTTCATACCATTTATTTATGTCTGTTTGGAAAGTCAATCTGTGTGCGAGTGCAAAGCCTTTAGGCATTTGTAGCTGCTCAAAGGGGCTCTTCGAACAGAGTGGGCATGATTCTAATTCATAAAGATTCCTCCTGACATTTGGACCAAAAAAGATTGTACAGACTTGTATTCTTTTTTGCTCGCTAAAACATTCATTGTGGTGACGTGTCTCTAGTACCAACATTGGAACAATCGACTTGCTGTTCAAACTGGACCATGGTCATATACAGTAACTCTTTAACAGTAAACTTTAATGTTTTGGCAATAAGGGAACTTGAATCTTTAGTTATGTTTTGACGATCCAACTCAGAACATTTTCCCCTTAATTACCCAGAAACGTCTATTTCACCCTAATAGGTGTGGTCTTGCTTCAGTGATTTGGGGACATAGATTTTCACCCAACGCAAGCGCAGAGTCCAGAATGCAATTAAAAGAAGTTAAATTAGACCAGTATAGCATTGTATTAGTATAGTACAATATAGTATAGTGATTCCAAACTTTGCTGAAATCTGTAACTAGAATAAATGTCTTGTACCGCCATAGCTTGTGATTTTAACACTTTGAAACAGATTTAAAATTACTTCTAACTCTGAGAAAGTTTTTGTTTTTATAATCCCAAGTTATTAAATATTTTAAGCCTTTAAGATATGATTTAAAGGAACTTTAAACAAACACGCAAGTAGCAGTACCTGTGTGCCTTGTTTCTTTCAAACTTAAAATTTGCTAACAATATTAACTCCTGGAAGTTATGATCATTTCAATTTGTATCTCAAAAGGTACATGTCAGATATTGCAACATTACCCCTAAAAAGTAGCTTTGACATGAGTGTTACTCCCTTCGCCTTCACAGGCATCTAACAGCAAAAGTCCATGCTTCTCTCAGTTCATTTTATTTTCA
Source organism: Characodon lateralis (assembly GCA_036250325.1). Taxonomy (NCBI): domain Eukaryota; kingdom Metazoa; phylum Chordata; class Actinopteri; order Cyprinodontiformes; family Goodeidae; genus Characodon; species Characodon lateralis. Next base: position 6,215 of record JAHUTJ010058138.1, on the reverse strand, counting down.
TTTCCACTGAGGTGAGTTGATTTTTCATTTGAATGTAAACAGTGCAAAACACTATGAAATTCAACATGAGTAGGTTGGTGTGAATGTTGTTTGCAAACAAAAATAATGATTCCTATTATAAAATGTAATTCAATCCTGTAAGACTCACAATGAAAAGACATATTGGTGGCGATTAGAGAAGTTTATTTACAAATATTTATTTCTTTGGCGCTCGGACCACGGAGGAAGACACGAACACTGACAAAAACATGAGCTTGAATGAACTACTTATGAATAGAATTAGAGATGTCTTCCCCCTTGGGATCCGACTGGTGGTGGAGTGGAGGCCTCAGGAAGTGGGGAAATCAGGAGGAGCTAGGAAGCCAGATGGTGGAGATGAGGAGGAGCAACTCAGCTTGAAGAGAGAGGATGTCCATGAGTGAAGATCTTTAAAGCAGAGCCTTGGACGGTGTTTGGCTGAAGAGGAAATGCGTACTCGATGCTGATTAGCTGGAGCGGGAACGCATGGTGGAGTCATTGGACAGAGGAGAGAAGGGGGTGAGTCTTCTAGATTGAAATTTCATCAAAACTTCATGACATATTTAGAATAAAAAATAAATAAATTCTACTCAACAGGAAATATAAATTATTGAGTTTCAACTAGGAGGTCAAAAACGTACCAAAGCTGTTCTCTGGGGTAGATTTCTACTCTGGTAATCCCATTTCACTCTCCCTGCTTTGTTGGAAATAATGGGCAACAAACATGGTCTCATTAAAGTACCCTGGTTCCTGAAGAAGGTTCCTATAGTGGAAACGTGTTAATACATAAATGGAGTTCTTTGATCTGTGGCTATAAATGACTTATTGCATGAGTCATAACATGTTCTTTGCCACCATCTAATCCATTCTTTTTCTATAAACATCTGGGCTTGGTACTAAAAAAGCATGTTACCATCAAATGCATCACAGTGTCACTTAATTATACTTTTTAGAGTCTTTGTTTTGGCCATTGGGGACAGGCCTAGAAAGACTGCTTTGCCAAAAAAAAAAAAAAAAAAACATCAGGCTTTCCACTTACAAAAGAGTTTGGATGACCTCCAGTTATTTGTTCAGCAGCTGCTTACCAGTCAACCAAGATGCATCAAATGATGTTTCCCTTACCTTCACCAATGTTAAAGACCAAAAAGTGTTTTTGTGTAGCAACTCTAAAAGACAACTTTCATGTTTTCTAAAATAATTTGCTCAGTTTATGATGTGTGCAATTGCATTTAAGTGTATGCCAGGTTCTATTTTATTTTCCACTGAAGATGTGATGACTGTGGCCACAGGCTTGTTCCTATACAAACATTTAGCCTTTGATAGGCTTTCACTCCTGTCATCAGTTGGATCAAGCTTCTAACCAGTATTTATTGTGCTCTTTTCTTCTTCTATTTCTAAAAGCAGTTTTCACTGTCTTCTGTTTTTTCTCTAACATGTTCTTGCTCTTTCTGCCATGTGATCTATCTACATTGACAAATTTGCTTTATTCATCTCACAGTTATTCCACCAGACACACATTCACACTTATATTGTTGCTCCTCTAGGATGAAATTGGAATCAATGTCAGTTTTGTACAAGGTAATAGACTTCATTGTGTTGGAAGAAACTTGTGACAAAAAGTAAAGCTGCCATCAAATTCACGGCAAGCCCTTATATTAACAGAAGCTGAGTGGATTGTTGTGACTTACAGATTTGTTCAGTCAAAGAAATGAGTCAATGTGTTTCCCATGCATACAAGGCCTCAGCAAAAAGCCCAGCACTCTTCAAGAATTCTTGAAGAGTGCTGTAAGAAATCATGTTGATTCAACTTATTTGTTCATCATTGCCTTGTGTTTAAAGCAATTCACAATGAAAATAGTCTAATAAAGCAAGACAGAAAAGTGTTTTTAGCAGAACCTACAATATTTTAAACTTTCCTTTCCCTAGGTAAATGATTAGTGCATGGAGAGAGGCATTAGATTTTTTTTAAGTTATTGTTTGATTGGATTGCTCTTTCCACTGCTTTGTGAGATCTTTTGCTTATACCTTTTACCGTGGGGTCGTACACAGATAATTTGACTAAATGAGATGATACAAATAAAGCCAAATATTTTTTTTCATAATTCTGTACAAAGAAAATATTGAACGTTTGGCCCCAACTTGGGTTATTTTTAGGCTGGTGTCAGTACTCTACTAATATGATGTCAGTAAAATGCCATATACACATTCAGATTTAACATTCAAATTATTTGATGTCAGTTTGTTGACAAGCTGTTGGTGATGGGCTGTGGTGAATCTACTTGGGAAGACATTTAATTTTCTCACTAGAAAATTGGCAGAGTTACTCATTCAGGTAAGTAGACAAGGCCATTTAGTTTTGGCTTAACATGTATTGTAAAATTTTGTTTGTGATGTACAATCACCAACAGACCAAACCAGATAAAGTTAGTCTCTTTCCATAAAAATTTAACACTTTGATCATGTTAAACTGGTATTGTTCTTCTTCCTGGCATTGACATTACATAATAGCTTTTAATTTATTTAACACATTGACAGTACAAATACACTCTAATATAATTAATAAGATGGATTTAGCATTGAGGTAAAATGATATATTGCTTCAAAACATATTTTCTCAACTTGATTTCAAACTTTCAGCTAGGTTTTAATAGAGTCTGGTCTGTTTCATCTTGTGGGCTTGTTTTAGGACCTAAAATCTGCATAAAGTAATGTTTTGTATGTGGGTCAGGTTAACTTGCCAGTATTACATCTGATTTGCTCTACAAAAGGTAAAAAATAAGATATCCTACTCAATGCATAATTGACTTTATTGTCTTGATTGCACTAAAGACTATAGCTAATTTAAGCAACTAGATGTGCAGACCTCAACTTAAATCATAAGGAGACAAAGTTGGTTAGTGTGCCAGGGAAAAGATGACAACAATTACAAAAACAGGGACAAACAAAACTTGACAAAGAAAACTGCAACAAAAAAGGGAAAGGCAACAAGAATTAAAGTATCGTTACTTAAAAAATGGAATTAAAAGAACAACAATGAACTTGGCTGTTGTTGAAGTGTTTGAGGGACCATAGAGGAGAAGGGAACCACCACTAAGCCTGGGAGTAGCCCTTGGTGTAGTAAAAATACTTTGTATCAGTCAACATGCTATTTTATAGTAGAATTATGGAAAAAAATCATTTATGTTTTACAAGTACAGTGGTTTTAATAATCCTTTCCATTATATTAAAAAGGTTTGAGCACTTTAATACTCTATTTTCCCAGTCTACATTTTTCCTGTAGCTAGCATCTTAATATACATTTACAAAATAACTGAAAGTGGGTATTTTATTCATGCTTTAAAATGAATCTGTCTTGTCACCACAATTTCTCAGCAGTCACTACAAAATAAGCTTATTGAGCAGAAATATTGGAGCTAAAACAGTTTTAGTCAAAATCTGAGGGGCTGCTGTAACATTACTGGTTTTAAAATTTAAGCACTGGGACCTCTCCAAAAGAGGGTGGATAACACTATGCAAACACACAAATCAGTAAATCAGCTGGTTGCTGGAGACATAAATAATCATAAAGAAGAAATCACCTATGCTTTGTGTTTTTTAACTCCTCTTAATCACATCATCAAACTATTTTCTGTCTAAATTCAACTGACTGTTAATATTTTTGTGCAAAGTTTGCATTAGAGTTGTCAGGATCTGGGTTGTGGTTGTGTTTTGTGCTTGCTATATGTGTTCAGTGTTTTCAGACGGTGCTGGAGTTCTCAGGTGTGCTGGGTGACAGGTGCGACTTATTCTACTGATTACTTTGAGGAGTACTTGAGCAGGAGGCTGCCAGCACTTTGATGCCAGAGTGTTTTGCCCACAGTGGTAACAAGTTCAAGCCAAACACCAAATCTATGCTTTGTTCTTCGACCTTGTGTAACTTTCTTTATGCTCCTTCGCAGGCTAAGTAAACCTGAACCCTGGGTTTATGTCACCGAACACTGACTACGTGTCTGGACGTCTTTCTGGATGATCAAGGCTATCTACGGTCTGAGGATTTTGTTTCCTATCTACTGTCTTCGTTTGGATTTGCATCTAGCTGGCAGTTTCCTGCTACCTTAGCCTCCTGGACCAAGTCACAAGCATACCTTGTCCACCCTCCAACGTAAGCATCTGCACACCGAATTCATTCCTGTTTTGCTCCGAGCTCACACTGAACAGCACCAAAAAAAAAAAACCTTCTACAAACCTGGATCCTGAATGCCTCTTCCACTGGCGACCTGACCATACCCTATTTAGTAAACTGTTCTCTTGTTTGCATTAATTCCTTGTTCTTAGTTCGACATTAGTTCTTCCCATACAGTTGGAGAATCATCCATTACGTTCCTGATAATCTTTGTCACAATAAACATCCTTTACATATTCTGTTCTCCGGAGTGTTCTCTGTATGTGGGTCAGATCTATTGCAAACAAAATGACAAGAGTCGCATGACCACCCAACACAACATCATTATAATGAACTTAAATTTCTGTCAGTAAATTTGTATCAGTAACATTCTTGTTTAATTAACGAACTAATCTATCTAGAGTCACGAACACACACATTCTGACACTTTAACTTATCCGACTCAGTGCTTCTGGTTGATTAGCTTTTTGTAATTTTCTTTTAGGGGAAAGGGGAAGGAACAAATAAAATACTGGACAAGTATTAGGTGTGTAACCCTTTTACCACCTGGCTCGTTGCAATGAAGTGAAAACTATTAAGCATAAGACCCTTTTTTTTTATTATTATCCCCCCCCGGTCTAACAGTCCTTTAACATCCGCAATACTTTTGCCCTCGTGCTGCAGAAATGACAGCAACTTTGTTTGAAAATTGTAAATGTGAATAGGCCAGGGACCAAACTGACCAGGGACACCAACTTGGTCAGGTAAGGTCTGGGTGGTCACGTCAGATGAGGTCTGAACCAACACAAAGTCAGTTTTAGAGGTCAACTCAGAACGTCTGTCAATTGTCTTAGTCTTCCCCAAAGCTTTAGCTGAGCCAAGGACTTCAAGTAGTACATCATCTGGCACATCATGAACACCACTTAAAACTATTACATGGGCAGTGTTTATGCGATGTTTGTTACACCATGCTTTAATCGGTACCGCCTCCATTTAGTCCGATCAAAGCACAGAAATCACAGTAAGATCAGATTCTTCAACAACTCAATACTGGAAACACTGTACAATCACATTTGTGAGTAACAACAAAGAAAATCCTGGACGAGCCCCCAAAAATGTAACCCTTTTACCATGCATGTTGTAATGAAGTGGAAACTATTTAGCATAAGACCCTTTTTTTTCCAACCACTGCTATGGTAAAAGAGACATTCCATTGTATAAAACTATGTCTAAGGTAATGTATGATTCCTGTCTGCAAAATGGTAGAAATTAGGTTTCCCAGAGACATTAATAATAATTATCTGGCGAATAATTTGACAGTGTTACCTGTTGCTGAAGAAATGAAAAAAGGACACAATAAATACATTTCTGATGGGTCTCTTGTATTGAAATTTGTACAAGTGATAAACACAAGTTTCACAAGTATAAAATATGATTTTTCCCCAAAAGAGCAAACAACAATAACAAAAAGAAAAAAAAAGGAAAGAAAGTTTTACCCAGAGTGCACTCAATTTGGGAAGCAAACTTGCAAACTACGTTGGCGCGCATTGGAGTTCTTATTCATTCAAAGGAAAAAAGGTTGAGTCCACCCTACCAGTTTCGTGGGAACAAAACTGTCACGGTCCAAGCGATTAAGCAGGGAGAAAAAGAAAGCACGGACAATCCACTATCCTGGCTCGTCCTCAAATCAGGTATGTGCAGATCTCCGGCGACAACACCGTCTCTCCCCGCGCCTGGGTCTGAAGTAAGCAGCATAAGCAATAGCAGCTTTAGCTTAGCAACCTTAGCTTAACTTGTTCATCCACGTACTGGGATAATGTTTTGAACTCACCCCCTCGGTCGTCCACGAGTCCTCCGCAGTTCTCTGGAGCAAGGGGAAATTAACCAGGCTGAGTAAAGTTAAGCTCTAAGCGCTCTTATGTTCTTAATTGCCTACAGGAGCCCCTCCACCCATCCTGAACAGAGTCGTCTCCTGGCCAACCGTCTGAATGGCTTCTACTGCAGACATGACAAGAAGCCATTCACACCTCAAATCATCCCCTCCACATCCCATTCA
>JAHUTJ010058137.1:0-27460 GCA_036250325.1 Characodon lateralis | reverse complement strand
GGACTTGTATATGTCATTCCCAAGACGAATTGACGCTGTATTGGCCACAAAAGGAGGCCCTACACCATACTAATAAATTATTGTGGTCTAAAACCCGGTGTTTCAGTTTCATTGTCCAACCCCTGTAAGTGAGTAGCCGCCAGCACTTTTTGACGGTTTAATGTTTTCCATTTTAGCTTGAAGTTGGACTTCTTGGCTTTCCTTCTGTCTGAAGCAACGCTCTTTGTTCATCAAAATTTCCTCTTTGTACCACTGGTGGCAATCCAAGTACCACAAGTGAGGCTTGTGTCACCAGAACATAAATTTGTCAGGAAATACTTTGAAGGCTATACAGTAAATTAACCCTTTTGCTCACCAAATCCAAATCTTTTTTAGAAGTTCCTTGCCAAGGATAAGATTTACTGAGGGAGAAAACAACACAGCTCTTTAAACCACAAGTAGGAATCTGTGGATGCAAAGTAAAACACTTTGGATGGAAGGCTGATAGTGATTAACATTCCTTCATAATTTGTATTTTTTTTCTGAAGAGTGATTAAAGAAAATATACCATCATCTGGGCTTTCCAAAATTGTTTAAATGCAGAATAATCTTATTGTATGTAAATTTAAATGGACAAAAAAAAAAATAAATAAATAAGTCAAACAATCTACACAAAATACACTGATTCTCATTAATCTGGTGGCAAATTGCAATAACTGTGGTAATTACTAACTGACCTAAAACAGAAAAAAAAAATGTTTGGTCTCTTTTAATGTCAGACAAAAAGGGAAAAAGGTTTTTGTTTTTTATGTAGAAATCTGGTTTCAACTAGTTCAGTTTATTTATTTACTTATACATCCTTTTACAGTTGAGACATAAGTTTGCCCAACTTTTTGTTGGTCAATGCCTTCCTTGGAAGGTATTACATTGGCAGCAAAGCCTCCACTCTCACCCATATTACAATATTTTAAAATGGTGTTTCATACAGTATTTTTATTCAAGTTCATTAAACATGGCTGCATTTTCTGTGATGGACAAAAGGTAGGGTTTGTATTTGGTTATTCTGAGGACTCTTCTCATAACTTATCCTTTGGAGATCAGTCAAATACAAGTAGAACTGCCCGGTTAAATTATGAATTTTCTCAATTTTTCATACAGATTCATACTATATATTGGAACCTTTCAAAAAATAACCACTTTCCTAAATGTCCTTCAACATCTCAGAGTTTGGCATGGTGAAATAACCTTTAAAAATGACTTAGACTTAAGTTTCATCCAAATTATTACATTTGAGCACATTCTGGGTTTCATGTTGAACACCTGTCATTAACTAAATGGGTCTCTATAGAAAAGTACAGCTTTTCTCAAGTTTGCTTACTCATAGATTCAAATCAATAAATAACATTTGGCCCTAATGTTGGGTGTTACTTGCTTAGAGATTTAAATGATAACAAATATGTTACACTTAATTCAAGCCATATAAGCTGAGCCTTTACCATTTTGCAGCTTAAGACAAAATGTGGGCACATGTTCCACATTGTGGCAGATTTTGAAAACATGCCACTCGTAACACAAAACACCCACTATCCTACTTTCAGTGACCTAGTTTAGTCAGCTGTGGGACTCTGTCTGTAAAAAGCTATTCCCCTCTAATCAATGTTTTATAAACTGCCTGCATCATTTGGCATGGTGCAATCTTCATGCCCAAAGACTTAATTTCTGCCAGAACAAGTTAAAACAGAACCTGGTTTATCGTCTAAAAACGTAGAGCTGCCAAAGTTAAAACTCTCAACATGTATTCATTACCTGGAATCAGTTTATGATTTAAGCTTCACCTATTATTATACTAAGTAATACCCTTTTCCAGTATATACAGTGTGTCTCTGCTTTAAGCTATGTGGGATACCCTCCAGTCTACTTTAAATTGAAATTATCTGCAGAAACAGCTGATCAATAAAGTAAACATTTATTTTTAGAGCTTTAAATTGAGATAACAGGATAACTAATGGTTGCACCATATTTTATGAAATATTTTTTGTTTAATTCCTGAAAAGTCCTTTAAATGTCTCTATTCACTGGCTGTTAGAGACACTCATCGGCCACTTTGTTATATACACCTTGTTGCCCTATATCTTTGTGCCATAGTCCGTCTATTCTTCTCTGATGTCTGACATCAACAAGGCATCATCCACACATCTGCAAATCACTGGATATTTTCTCTTTTTTCAGACTATTCTCTGTAAAGCCAAGAAATTATTATGGGTGAACATCCCAGGAGATCAGCTGTTTCTGAAACACACACGTCAGCACATCTGGCACCAGTAACCATGTCATGTTAAAAGTAACTTAAATCCTCTTTCTTCCCCATTTTGATGCTTAGTTGAACTTCAGCAAGTTGTGTTTACTGCTTAAAGATGCCCAAATGCACTGAGTTGTTGCCAAATGATAGGCTAATTTGCTGTTTGAGTAGCAGTTGAACATGTGTATTTAATTTATTGCAGCTATTTGTATTTTTTGCAGCTAAAATGTTGATAGAATGAGGAGTGATTTTTATTGTATTTTATTCGTTTGGTTCTAACTTATTTGGATAAACTCGCTTAATTTCTCTTTGGTTTGCAAACACTAACATGAAATGAAAAAGGTTTCATTGATGAAAACCAGTAACAAAGATCAGCTTTTAGGAATTAATTTACTTTTTGCAGGCAATAAAAACTCAGAATAGTTTCCATTTTGTTAACAGTTTCTTTTTCCTTTTAAACATACATTGATGCATACATTATGCATACCAGTCCTCCAGGCAAAGCCCCCAAAAATTAAGATGACAAAACTTTCCTGGTAATGTCACAGTTCCTTCTCACAAAACATAAAAAATGTTTTTTCCACTAAAGATTCAAAGCAACAAAGCCTGCCAGGTGTTTTTTCCATTCCTTCTTCAAACACATCCTAAAGTGTGTATCCACATTGTGTCGTTTTCTTACATTTTTCATTTCAAATTCTTCCTACACTCTCTAATGGCAACATGTTAGGGCTAATACCAGGCCCTGTCAGTGTTTGTGTTCTCTTCTTTCAGAACCATAACCTTGAAGGACCTTATTAATGTGTACAGAATGAAAATTTGCTTTGTTCTGAATGCTTAACAATACATTGAGATTTCTTTACTTCTGAGTTTTCCCTGTACTTTTTTATACTGCCTTCACAGAAGTGTAACTGAACTTTGCCAAGGGCCCTGATACAAATCTTTATAAAAGCAACAGATTTGTTCTGGTTTCAGTGTGAGTTGAAAAAACCCTGTCAATTTCATCCCAAAAAGTCTGGAATATCAGATCACAACCAGAACCACATTTTCACTCTGTTATGGTACATCTATGGAGTCCCTGTATCCAGAAAAGCTCTACATTTATTTTCTGTTGCAAAGTATTGATGTAGGATTTGTGAAAGTAACCTGATGTTGTGGTAATTGACAAAAATGTTTCCCAATGTAATTCTTTGCATTTTTTGTTATATTAGACAATGATCCTTGAATCTGTTTGACAACTTTGGTAAATCAAATTGTGTGCAAAATGACAAAGTAGCAGTAGTCACTGCTGCGGACAATGCGGTCTGTGCAGAGGTCTGAGCTGCATTATATTGCAAAACCAGCTGTGCAATAAGGACTGTTAAACAGACAAATCTTTCTTCAAACCTGAAGATTTTAACTTTTGCTGAAACTATCCTAAAAAGTTTTTAAACTTATTAAAGAAATGCCTCATTTATTAAAGGTTAACAGGCAAACTGATTTAGAAAATAGCTTTTAAGAACTGCTGAAAGAAGTGGCGCGCGTTGATTGGTGTTTAAAAATCGGACTTATGTCACATGACAAAATTAGCGCCAATACATTTCTTAAATGACTTGTTTGTTTCCTTTCTAGGCTTGTATTGTGTACGTATTCATAAGAAAACATGCTTGTTAACTTCAATATTTCTTTATCATCTTCATTGCAATATTGAAGATTCAACCATCCAAATCTAAACTTAAAAAATGGAACTCTAAATATTAAAAAAATATATATTTTGTTTCTTTATCAGATTTTTGTTAAGCCAGAGAACACTTCAGTGTTCTCTGACTATATTGCTCTTATTTTCTCCTACTTCAACATTACACTACTACAGGTTTAATTTTAAGGGCAAATGTCATCATCATACCATAAAGCCCCAAACTTGTCCTGCAAGGCAAAGCATGTATCGAAAATGAATGGATGGTTCTTATGCCAGTTCCTATGCCATTTTTTGGTAGTGGACATTTTTGTCTACAATGACTTTAAAGGGTATTAAAATGAACTAACCCTTGAGGGCTAATCATGTTTTCTTAATTTTAATGTTGTTACTAAATGGGGTTGGTAAATTTATTTTTGCTCTTTTTATTATGTGTCCTTTTAGTTTGTAAGGCCTGCAGAGGTTTCAATTAGTGCAACACCTCATATTTTCCACCAGATGGCAGACTACTCCCAACATAGTCTGCAATTCTGTGCTTCACCCAACCAAACTGTGGCAGCCTTTGCTGCCTGAGGACATCATTACACACTCAATAAAGCAATAGTCAGTCATTTTCTCTGCTAAATTGATCCCTCTGCTCCCCTACAATATGTGATGTGAAATATTTTTTCTGCAGCAGAAACAGCCCTACACTTCTGAGTACAATTATCTTGTTGCCGTGTTCTTGCGTTACCATCCATCTGTTCACAGCAAGCAGTACACTTGTTGGTCGGTGGCCGAGGTCAGCGGTGGCATCATTCCGGAGCATCAGCGTGGTGGTAATGACACTGTGTTGGTTTGCACCAGAGCTTGGAAAACATGCTTATGCAGGGCAAGAACACGGCACACACAGCTGCCCAATCCCAAATGGTTCTGAAAGAGATACAGAAATGGACAAACTGCTATCAAACACAGTGGGGGCGCGATAAGATTATGGCTGTGTCTACTATATGAGTTGAAAACACAGTCTCCTGCTCTCACTGACACACACAGTCACACACATGCAAAATGACCAATGATGTCTGTTTTGGTAAACAAGCACAATAACGGCCATCATATTTACTGCTTTAAACTTATGTAGATAAAGTTGGAAGCAAATACAAAACAAATGCTGAAACACATGTATGCATGTTCAGATATATGCAAAGGTGTTCACAGTCTTGACCCTTTTTACATTTTCTAGTCAGATGACACTACAATTAAACGTTTTGGGCTTCATTCAAAACGCTATGCGTGACAAAAAACTAACTGTGCCTGAAACCCTGAGCATACCGTTCCTAAAACATGGTGGTGGCACCAGCTTTCCTATTGAATGCTTTTCTTCAGCAACGAAATGGAAGCTGGTCACAGTTGATTGGAAGTTTGATAGAACAAAATACAGGCACGCCTTGGGAAAGAAAACAAACTGTTAGAGGACGCAAAGGATCCAAGACTGGGGTCAGAAATTCGCCTTCCAGCAGGACAATCACCCTAAAAACATAGCCAGATCTACAGTGGAACCTTTTAGATCAAACTTTGTGTTCTAAATACATTTAATTATGTGATTGCAACGTGACAAAATATGAATACTTTTGCAAGACACCGAACCGGACAGTATAGTCAGAACCACAAGCAGGCATTTAAATAAACCGTGCCAACTTTAGCAGAAGCAACCCGGATGCGCTTTTATTTCCACAAATTAGCACATCTTATCACAGTTTAGAGTTAGTGCACAACTTTCTCTCTCAGACACTCCTTGGGCTGTCAGCACGGCAAGGTGGAGCTTGGACGCCTGCACATGTTTCAAGCATGCTCTGCAAGCTTCCCTCCCTCTCCGTCTCTTTCACTCACTCTGATAAGCTGGCGGGAAAGAAGGCGGGACCAATTTCTGCAAACAGTGCCGATTTTTACCAATAACAGGGCTTTCCACACCCTTCGGTCTCTCTCCCTCCCCTTTCGCTCCCTCCTTCGTATCTCTCTGCACGCCAACCAAAGCAAAAAAAAAAAAAAAAAAAAAAAAAAAGTTCAGGGAATACTTTGCTAAGCAGCAAGCAGCTTCTGGGTTTTGCTTACAAGAGGACTCCCGCTGAATCGGTGCGAAGAGTGTTTGGCTATTTTCCTGCCACTGTAAGCAAAACATTGCAGCAGCGTCGGCCCTGAAGAAATAAGCTATAACACAGGAGCACCACAGGAGGGGAGTCTCAGGGACAGAAGCAGGCAGAGTGGCACAGCGTGACTGAACTTCTCAGGAGGAGCTCATCCTGACATTCAGCCTCACCGGCCCAGGTGTGGGGCCAGGGTGACACACTAGAGCATCCCTGAACGTCTTCCACTTTGTCCTCACATCAGTCTCTGTCATTCCTGCACCTGCTCCCTTTTCTCACTCACCTGCCCGCCAAGATGTCAGATGAAGACTGCCGCTCGCCCATAGGTCTGGACTGCTGCAGCTGTTGCCTGGACCTGGCCCACGGCTGCGATGACTCCCTGTCCGGCAGCCCGTCTCTGTCCGCGGGGGCTCTGCCACCAAGCCCGACCAGCCCCAGCGTGAACCACTTCCGCCAGCTCCGCAACCAGCTGATGTACCAGAACCTAAACACGGACAAGCTGAACAACATCATGAGGCAGGACTCTCTGGAGTCGGTGGTGAGGGACCCCTGCTTTCTGCTCAATGAGGGCATCTGCAACAGCAACATTGACCAGACTATGCTGTCCATTTTACTCTTCTTTCACAGGTATGTTTAATCATCTGATATGACAGAAACATACTTAACCAATAAGTCAGCGACTGTATCTGGATCTTTTTTCACAGTAGAACATTTTAATTTGTACTAAAATTCATTCTTTATGGTCCTTCAAGAGAAAAGTTTTTAAAAAGTTAGCCTCGTCATCTGTTGATCTGTGCATCAAATCAAATCAAATCAGAATATTAAAAACTAAGCTGCAGTCAATTCCTAATATTCAGATTTACTAAACACATTTACATAACATCTAAAATAATAAATATGAAAAAAGATCCGACTTGAATGCCTGCTGAACTTCTTTCCTGCCATTGCACATCCACATGGAAACATATGAACAACGCTGACAAATCTGGGATTTTACTTTGAACTTCACAGGTTTACATGGAATTACTGTTGCTTACACTACCTCAAAAAGAAACCCATTTGCTGAGACAAGCAATTGGTTGCCATGAATTCATTTAAACAATATTTTATTGCTTGACGTCAATTAAAACTGTCTCATCTCCCTCCTAGACCATGTTTATTACACATTTATTAAACCTCGTAATTGAATTGTGCAAAGGGAATTGTCCTACTAAGTCTTAGCAATTTAAAGTTTGATTAGATCACAGAATAAAGCAAATGTTATTTCAGTTTTTTTAATGTGCTAAAATTTTCGGTGTTGCTTCAGTGTTGCTCCTTAAAGTCAGACTGATGTAATTTCAGAGAGGAAAACCAGTATGTGCAGGAACCATCTAACACCTCATATAAACAACATGCATAAATCAGCATGTGAGACACAAACACATTAGGGGCGATTATTAAACAATGAAAGATGTTTTTATTGCCTTTATTGCACCTCTAAATAACCAATTAACATTGGATGTTGTTTTAGGGACATCACTTACATGAATGAACATTTACTCTGGGTGTATAATTAACAGAGAGGCTAATATTGCATTTTTTTCCCAAGTCACAACTAATAACTAATATAATAACAAATAAATATATGGAAAATGTATTAGAAACACAAAAACAAAATAAAATAACTTATTTTTATCATAATAAGATATCATATTAACCCTGATTTGTTCGTCTTGACTGGTCAGATTAAATCTATAAAATGTGTATTCTGATCAAACATTTTGACTTGACTCTGGAAAACATTTACTGTCATTAATTCAGTTGTTAGGAGGTGTTATCATATCAGTTATGTTCTCTGGCTAAGAGCCAGAGCCATAACTGCAGATTATCCATGCAAATTAAACTTTAACCAGCCTTTACTCTCCTATATACTGTAGGCTTGTTCTTATGTCTTTGGTTTATGATCTATATTGCATGAGTACAGACCACACAGAAGACATGCAACCATTTATTGTACTGGGCTGTACTTTTATAATTTAATATTACAGTTTGTCTTAGTCTCTAGCAGTCACCATTTTCATTTACTACATGCTAAGGGAGTCACAAATAACAATATTGATAGTTATACTTCAGCAAAACCTGGAAAATGTTTGCACTTATTGAATATGAGCAAGTGATAGTTGCAGCAGTCAGAAAACCTTCAGACATAAATAAAACAACACTTACAGGAATTTGCTGGGAGGACATGTTTGCATGTTTAGTGTTTGAGGCAAAGCCAAGAAGTCCAGATTGGACCTAGATTTGTGATTCAACAGAACAGAGCCAAACTAAAATTGTCATTTGTCTTAGGACTACTGCTAGCTGCAATAACAAGGCATTCTTGCACCAATTTGTCTCATTTTCAGTCACAAAAGTTCCATCATGTGACAAGCTGTAGTGCTGCAGGAATGATATAGAGACTGAATATGGGACTTTTTTTCTTTGATAAACAGTAAAACCACAAAGGAGGGAAAACTTCCAAAACAGCAGCACTGTGTGTCAAAGACCTCATGAAAGTCTCCTCATGAGCGCTCCAAACAGGAATTTACTCCCTTCACACAGCACTTACAGAGAAATAGGACAGCAGTCTGTCATCAACATATTATGTAATGCAAAGGTATTAGGAATTCCACATTCCAGTCTCAAACTTTATCATTGTAAGGAGTGAAAACCTGAACTATGTGTGAAAATGTTTGGGAGTGATGGGTTTGAAATAACAATGAGCTGTTCGAACAGAGCAGGCAAAATGCTGCATAATTTACATGAGGATGAAATATAACTTTAATCTCCTGGTTCTGGTCCACTGACTGAATTTTCCAGCACTGTTGGGAAAATCGGGATAAATGGCTTTTACGCCTTTAAGAGCGGGTTGGGAGTCACAGACACTGATTGTGTTCTTTGTATTTAAAATTGCTCAGAAAACAGCAGAAGAGGGAATAGGAGAGTCATCATTTCTGATTGGGTTTGAGTCTTAGTTATGATGTAACAATTTCTCTGTTTGCTGTTAAAGTAAAATCACAATCTCTTTGAACAGGGAATCGTTTTCCCCTTTAGCTTGAGTTTACTGCTGGGTTTGGTCAGGTAACATCAGAGCATGACCTAACCATCTCACAGAGGAGTAAGGACATGATCAGTCTATTTCAGATTTCCTCTCAGGCTTTAGGACAACACTTTGTGCTTCAAATATAAACTACGCAAACAAAGTTTTTGGGATGATGGGCTTGCAGTGCCCTCTATGTTTATTGGCAAACACTCAGCACAAAATCAACTCATCTTTTAATGCAGTAGCAAAATCTTAGAATTATTAATAAAGCAAAATTCAACCTGTTATTTGACTACATTTTCTCAGTTGGAAAAAATAAAAAAACACAAAGAAATTGTTGTTTTGAATTAACATCAGTAGCTCAACAATTAGTGGCAGGACTAGAGCTTTAAACTGTATAAAATAAATGTACCAAAAGCATTTTTATGCATACTTTTTAAGTAAAGCTGCACTGAGGATTTTTTCTAATCATTGATGTCCTTATAAATAAAACAAATAAAACACAGCAATGATTTATCTCACCCACTGTTCAAAATGGGAAAGATAGGAGAACATGCCATTCCCATAAAGCAGATTTCTGGACAGATTTAAGGACATGGCTACAAGGAGAAGTTACTGGTTTAAACCCGCCTGTTTCTACAGTCAGAGCAATAAAGCCTAAAACAACTGGAACAACTGTGATAAACAAGCCTGGACGAGATCCCCAGTTTATTTTGCCACCATAAATGGTGAAGAAGGAGTTGAAAACAATTTCCAGAGCTCAGTATTAGACAGTATTTTGTTCAATCGGAGCTTGTGTTACTGCAAGTAAAGATTCCTTTATTTTAAGACTTTTTATACGTCTTTATCAGGTGTGCCAATAAATGTGGAGGAGGCTGAAAGTCGTGGGTAATTTATCCATCCAAAACGTTCATATCATTTCCCGTTAAGCAATCTGTGACATCCTGAAATTGAAGTGTATCCAATCTTTAAAGATATTTTTTCCGCCACTAGAGGCCTTTATTTTTTATTTTTCAACACTAGGCAGACAGGAAAGAGGGGCAGAGAGCGGGGGAGACATTCGGAAAAGGTCACCGGGTCCAGGACTCAAACCTGGTGGTCGCTTGCTTAACCCCTACACCACCAGCACCGTGCCCGTGTATCCAATCTTTATTATATTTTTCAGTAAACAATACTTCCCCATTGCTATTACATCACCATGGAGATGGGGGAGGAGGCTGTAAATACCTTCTTAATGAAAGGTGTGCCCAAACAGTGGCCAGTTTAGGTAATTTATGCACAGGTCACATCTGAAAATGTGTCTCTTATCAGTGAAACTTGACCCCACTATGACTCCTCTGTCTGCTTTCAGGGGTTATAATTTGCATGGATGGTGAAACTGACATATGGAAAACCCATGCAGGGCTCACTGCGCACTTTCCCATGATTTGTACAGTGTGGCTGCTTTATGGGCCATTATTTGAATTTAGCTTATATATCAACTAGTAAAAACTAAACATTTGTTAATTGTGCCCACGGCGCCTTCTTTTGCAGATCACCTTATTGAAAATCTCAAAACAGTCCAGAATCCCATTCCAGATCATGCCTACATAATGCAAAATACATTTCCAGGCACATGCTTGTCCTCATCCCAAACAAACGACATGTATTGCACGCTGAAACATGCAGAAAGATCAGAGCAGAACTATTGCACCACTTAAAGCATTTGAAAATCAAATCCCTTTTTCCAATATTACAAAGACATTCTTGTGCAAGAGTGATGTAATCATGAATCCTGCAAAGACACAGCGCAATGCAGTGTCTGGGAGGGGAAATGCTTTTCCCAGGACTGTAATTAACTACCCCTGGATTGCCCGCATGAAAGGCTTAAATGCAAAACATAATAACCCATAAAAGATTCCCAATTACATATTTTGATCTGTGCTTTGTTATGAAAGAAAAACCGCAAAGAAAATGTATTACTTGTAAGACAAAGAAAAAAAGTTTATTTCATAACGGTCTAAAGAGAAACTGACAGCATTATTATGACTTGTGAGTGGCAAGACTGAAGGATCCAAATTACTGACAATTAATCGATTAAATATGATTTATATTACCCATTGTGCATTACCTAAGCCTTTTTTTAGTTTTCCATTGCAGTGAGATAACAGATGATATTCCATCCATCCATTTTCTATACTCGCTTCTTCCATACTGGGTCGCAGGACAGCTGGGGCCTATTTCCAGCGGTCTATGGATGAGAGGCAGGGTACACCCTGGACAGGTTGCCAGTCCATCGCAGGGCAACGCAGGGACACACAGGATAAATAATTATCCACACACTCAGAAGCACCCAAAGGTGCTTACCAACTGCACCACAATGCAGCCCCACAGTTGATATTCTTCATGCATATTATCATCAGGAATGCACCACATAGTGCCATCACTATCGGAATTGGTCAATGTTTGACATTTTTTATCATTTTTTACTTATCGTTGTGATAAGTGAAGCTGTGACGGTATTAATAAAACACCATAACACCAATATTAAAATCAGATATCAATGTCAGCCCAAATTTTATGAGAAAATTTCAACATTAAAATCTGTTTTTAAAGAATTATTATTCTTGTGAAAAAATATGAAATGGTATATTATATGAAACATTAGTTTTTACCATCATCAGGTAGTAAAAGTACAACCACCTCTCTTTTCTGTGGACCCCAGAAATGGCACGCAGAAATTCCCTGAAAACATACAATCTTAATGTTTATTTAAATAGTAATAAGAAAACATGTAAAATAATACTTAAGTTACAGCATTTTCTAAAAATAATTCCTCTAATATCTTATGTATAAAAAAATAGCCATCTTACCTCACAACATGTGCCTTTGTACATAAATCCTGCTCCTTTTGAGTTGATATAACTGATACATTTATGCTCACGTGAGGTCACATAACCTCAGTATTTTAATCCACACCTCTTAAATGTATACAATATGTAAATTGCACATCTTTGATGGCCTTCTCTTATACATCCTGTGAAATGTCTGAATCCCCAAAGATACAGAACCTACAAAAAGTAAAAAGTCTGCTATTTTCCTGGTCCTGCATGACATACAGCTAGTTTCATTTTGTTCATTGGGTATTGGGTTGGAATAAAAGGTACCTTCAGCCAATAAAAACAGATTTAGTCACATTCTGGGCTGAGGCATTAAAGTCTAAATTGAAGTCTTTAATGACACCAGGCTTTTGGGTTGATGCCTGGAGCTGAGTGCAAGTACATTCTGGTCCTTTTTACACTTTATTTTTTTGTGCTTGTTGAGGAAAAGTTGTAGTTGTTGGAGCATCCATGTCTGCAACACACTTGTAGAGGGTAATAAGGCCAAATATATCAGGGTGAAAGATAAATAAAGGCCACGAAGAGTAATGCCAGGATGGAGCGTTAGATTCAAAACGAGTCAGGCTGTCAGACAAGAGGCTGAAAATAAGACAAAACATAGTCCGGACTCACTAAAAATAGTGTGGTGTTGATAGTAAGCTGAGCTAAGGTAGAGACAGACTGCTGATGTTTGTGGTATAAATCAAACGGAGTGCCAAAGTGAAAGGAAGTCCCTTTCTTTGTGAAGCCAGGAAGTGAAAACTCATGAAAAGTTTTTTGTTCTCTCCTTCCTGACTTTCCTCTAGAATAAACTTTTTGTGCTAAAGAAGACACATTCAGGGACCACGTCCAAGTATAAAAGACTACATTAACACCTTAGTGTATATCTGTATGCCTTTGAAAGACATATTGAAACATTTAGCTTGTTACTGGAGGATTAGGTTAAAAATGAACGAACAATAATTACTTTTTAATGGGGATTTTATTGCCTTGTTGTGCTCTGACTTTGTGAATAACATGTCCTTGGTGCACTGCCAGAGGATTCCTTCACAAAGTCGGTGCACCAGCTTGTAAGTGTTTTAGACTGTCTGTGATTACTTTAATGAAATCCTTAATTGTGATCCTCTTGTGCAGACAGAGAAGAGTGTGTGTGTCAACACGTAAAATGGACTGGCACGCCCTGAACCACAAGTTCATGCAATCTGCACCGTGCAGCCCTTTCTTAAACAGCACTACTGCTGCTTCATGTTCAGTTGGTCCTAGCAACAGTACAAACAATAGAGATGTAGTAGATTGCTGTTAGATATATATTCCTTCTTTCTGTGCACTTGTTTGGATTGTTATTTAGGATAATTACACAGCAGATTATTTGGCCCATTTGTTGTGTGGTTGAGGATTCTTATTAAGGTTTTTTTGTGTTTTTTTATGCTTTGTGTCTTATCTTATATTTTCTCTTGCATAATAAATTAACACATGACAGTGGTCACTTACATCCACACTCTTCTTCTTGATCAACTGGGAGCTACATTGATCCTTGTAAAAGAAAAAAAAAGAAATAATTAGTTTAAAATTTATTTTTATTTTTTGGGGATGTTTCTCTTTCTGTATTATTTAATCAGGAAACGAGATCAAGATTGATAATTGGTTTAATTCATCCCTTTGAGTAACTTTGCCATTTCCTCCCTTGCTGCTTTACAATACTATCCTTATAACTGAAACCATGGCAAATAGGTTTGTTGTTCATTTATTTTAAGACATTCTAAGCGTCATGGAAATACATTTTCATAAATATGCTGAGATCTCACCTATATTATTATTTAATTTTATATTATTATCTAAAACCCTTGTATTGCACTCTATTCCAATTTATTTTCGTTCATATCCACACTTGCACCAGCGGACTCTTGACAGATTATCACCCCTTGTCAAACCAAAATAACTCTGAACAAACAGTGTGTGATAAATCTAAATCTCAAGGCTCTGTGTTAGACTCTATCAAGAGCATATGAGCAGTGTATATATATATATATATATATATATATATATATATATATATATATATATATATATATAAATAATATATATATAAGCAAAAAAAAAAAAAAAATATATNCTGTATATATATATAGATATATATATATATATATATATATATATATATATATATATATATATAATTTCTATGTATCCTAGCAAATACATAAAAAATATAGATGCAAGTATTTTCTTTGCCTCAAATGTAAGACAAGACTTGGAGAGCTTGTGCTGTAAGAATAATAAAATCTTGTTTTTTTAAATAAATATCTGTTAGTGTGTTCTCTGTGTATGGATCAGTTAAGGTTTAGTGCAATTGCCATATTTCAGGGTTTCCAAGTAAATATGACAAACTTCCTTCCAAATGTTGGCCCAATAACAGGAATCAAATTATTGAGATGATTTGAAACATAGCATAGAGACACTCCTGAATACATCTACCTTATGCAGAGCTGACCTGAAGCATTATTGGCACATCACAACAACAGATTCCATCTAAGCTCTTTTGTCCCGGGCGAAGATACTGAATGTACCAGAGGTGGATTAGACATCTATAAGTAACACATTAGTCATTGAAATCACATCCTCAAGATCAGTTTGCGCGGAGAAGCGATTAGGAACTATGAGAAGTAGTCGATGACAGCCTCTTTCCAAACCGTTAAATTTAAATGCATCAAAGCTCAACTTTAAATGGAGCTACAAGCTGTAATTTCTTGAAAGCTCAATATGTCCAGGTCAACTCTCCATGACTGAGCAGACACAACCAACCAGGTTCAAACACAAAGGGAGGCATTAAGGAAAACAAGATATGAGGTTGTAGGACAACAGAAATTGGGCTTCCACTGCATCAGAAATGTGACATTGTTCGTAGGCACTCGTTCTGACTCTCTGGTATTTTGTTGTGTAATGCAAGGAGCAGGATTCCCTTGAGGCTCCCAGAAGTATGCTTCCTGCTTACTGCCAATTCTAGAATGGTTTACAGAACTCTGTCAACTGCAAACAAAGCCTGTTTTAACCTGGAATATGAATTTTGGTGATATATGGGGACATACGCAGGCATGAGCATAATACGTTCTGCAGAATATAGGCCAGAACATTTTAGCCCACCTCTGCCTACACAGTTAAATGGGTAACATTAAGGTTGGTGACAGAATGAAATTCGAGATCCCCCAAACCCGAGTTGTGTGTTGTGTGTTCAAAATTTCCTGTTTTTGTGACCTGCCAATACTAACTATAGCAAATTAAAAATTCTCTTCAACACCTGTATTACACAGTATGTCCCTGCAATACATGATTTTACCATTATTGTTGTGACTGAGATGTACAAAATGCTGCCAACATCTGCAAATACAGCATAATCCATTACAGACAGAGTGAAAGCTAGAAAAAAACAGAGCAGTTAAGGCTTCATGTTATTGCTGAACATCTTTCTCAATTTTTAACAGCCTGAATGGACTTCAGACATGTCCTGACATGTCATTTTTAAAAACCTCATGAAAATACTGAAAATAGCTAGATTTGAGTCTTCTTACCTCCATAACAGCTACTACACCGAAGAGTGTTTCTATCATATACTTAGCATATCTGTGTCAGTGGTTGCTAGTGTGACCTGGTAGCGATTCAGTATGGTGGGTTCGCTGATCTGAAAAAGATTGGATTTTTGGTTTCCAACTGGCCGTTATTGAGACAGGACCCATCAAGCTGAAAGTTGGTCACCAGCAGATTTTTTAGTGCATCTCTAAATGAAGCACTAAAACATCAAATCAATCAAACTGAGAAAATAATGCGAAAACATTTATAGCTTCTCACAGCAGGGTGGTCGTGTTGCATGGGTTTTGTGGTTCAGAAAAAGAATCTACCAAGTTTAATTAATTTGAATATATAGCAGGCCCATCAACACAAAGCCCTGTCAGTTAAAAGCTTGGTAACTCCCTTTGACTGTTTTTCATTTTTAAGTTGGTGTTCAGATTGTTAGTTTTGCTCATGTGATGATCTTTCTGCTTTCCTCAGTACAATCAACCATAAACCCACTTCATGCAACAATGATTTAGTGGAAGCTTTAACATAATCATATCCTTGTCTTAAAACTCTCTTTTAAAATAATCCTTACTTGACTAAAGATAACATTTTCCACTTCTAATTGTCCCAATGAGGAGATCTTAAGTTTGACAAAGAAAACATGCATTAAGAATATGTCTGTGGGTTTTATAGTAAGTCTCTTTGTCTTGGTAATCTATACTGGAAATTCCCATGACTCACTTGACAGATTGTGCAAAAAAAAAAAAAAAAAAAAACAATAACAATGTTAATAATGCTTGTGATGGAATATTGTTGTAATAAATATCAGTTGTCTGTAACCTAAAGAGATTGCCATGATTTATTTAATATAACCACTGAAGCTGTATATTTGCTGCATAATTAGCACCTCTAATAAAAATGTTGGGAAATCCTTCAGGAAGAGTAAATAAGAATGAGTATCTGTACTGAAAGCAATTCTTGTATTAGTTTTAAAAAGTCCAATTTGTAAGCACTGGTAAATAGAAGTAGATAATTAGAGAAAAAAATAATAATCTACTCAGTCTTTGAAATAAGACATAATTCTCTGATTCATAGAGATATTTTTTATCCGCAATGTTTCTACACCTGTGCTTATCATTGCCAAATATCATGCCCTTTTCCCTCTCATGTTTTGCTCCAGTCTGCATCTCTTTATCTAAGGTCCAGTTGGCAGTTGTTGGAATTATGTAAGTGTGCAGAGAGGAGGTGGTGATGTGGTGGGGTGGTGCTCCCTGCTTTATCTTTCTGGACCATGACTGTGGCACCTAATTAGATAATAAGCGAGCCTGTCAACAAACACTCCTTCGCATGCAGCCCAACACAAATAGTCAGTGTAGTCATCCTGACTCTATTTATATGGATATACTGTGTTTAGTTTAGAAAATAAGAAGGGATGGCCTCTCAGATTGCAGACCATACAGTGCAGCGCAGAAATATTCACACCCCTTGAACCTTTTCACATTTTCTCACATTACAACCACAAACTTCAATATATTCTATTAGAATTTCTAGTTATAGACCATAATGAAGTAGCTCATAATTGTGAATTGGAAAGATAGACAATTTTTAAAGATTAAGATTTTCAATTAAAATTATGCTTTTGCCAATCAGCTGTATGTAATCTGAGAATGAATTACTTACAGTTGGACTATTTACAAATTAGCTAACTCTCAAAAGGTACTTGTTGTACTGAATTTTATTTAGAGGCTTATTTAGGGGACTGAATATTAAATTCTTGCCACAGTTTCCAAAAAAAAAAAAAAAAACTAAATTTAAAAATACTGTATATGATTTTTCTTCCACAAAACAATTACGCCCTACGTTATGCTGATTTATCATGTGAAATCACAACATAATACATTCAAATTTGTGCTTATAGTGTGACAAAGCACTTTTATATGATATCTGCATAACAGGCTCATGCATTGCTTTTATTAGCAGGGGTATCCCAGTTGTTTTCTGACTTTGTATTATTAGTGATCTATTCACTTTCCTGGGTACTGTTTGCCAACCTAAAGAAAGGCTGAAGTGTAGAACAGTCGCTCAACAGTGGGATAAAATGTCTTCTTATGAGCATTGAGCGCTTCAGCAGGTACATAAGGAACACATAAATATGTCGCTTTTACAGTAGAAGGAAACCTTGAAAATCTTCTGTAAAAGCTTGAACTCTTTGTGCACCTAGTTAAGGTAATGCAGTCAATATTTTCCACCAAAAAATGTGTTTCTAAATACTGTGATAACTATGCTTTTTTTTGTTGTTGAAACACTGGCATTCCAAGACTTTGAGAATAATTCCGATGTGTGCTCCGTCTGTTTTTCTTTCTGTTTAACGTCTGTTTTATAATCCCAAGTGTTTTCATCCCACATGGCATCAATTTTTTTTTGTTTTTTGTTTTGTTTTGTTTAACCACAGTAGCCAGCTCTACACAATGCACCCAGACGGTGCTTTTGTGGAGCAGGTCTGAGCCAGGCCTATCATTAGCCTATCATATTCTCCCTGGGTTTTATTCGCAGGCAGGTTTGAGTACATGATGTACTCTCAGTGCACCCAAACAGACACACACACACAAAGAGGGAGAGAAAGAGGGAGAGAGAGGTACAAATGCTTAGCAAATAAAGACGCACTGTAGCTATGTTTAGATTAACTACATGAAAGACCACAGAAATGCATGGGGCTTCATTAAGAAATAAAAATAACGACATAAACATAAAACAACTGTTCCGATATAATGTTTTGCCTTTAGGACCTTGTAGCCAGCAATTAGGCAAATTAAAGCAATGTCGCCCCAAAATATAAGTAACCTTTGCAGCTTCTTAGGACCCCCTCCTAGCATTGGAGCTACAACAAACACTTAAATTTACACAAAACCGGTTGACAAATTCACTAATTGTACAGATTTTGAGAAAAACCTTATAGTTTGAAATTTATGCAAATATAGTCAAAATATGACTACATATCTAGTTAATATGACAATATAGCTAGTTTATTGGAACTGAAAAAAAAAAAAACTTATGCACCCTGCAGCCGTTTGCAAATAAATCAGTGAGTAATTGTCCTACATTCCTGTTTCACTCCTAGTTAGAAGCCCAAGTACAAGTGTTTGTCATGTTTAAACCTAATTAAAAGAAGGAGATTATGTTCTTTAGCATAAAGTTACATCCAAAATCCCTTTTTATAATTGCTGACCTGTTTTTTGCTTTTGCTGTTTTCACTTGTATTTTGACTATTTGTCTTTGGTTATGAGCTCCAAGGCTTTGAGGTTAGAAGATCTTACTATCATCTTAAACTTTAGTTCTGATTAGAGATTCAATTTGGGATTCTGGCTGGGCCACTCCAAAAAAATTGGAGGGGTATGAAGAATTTTTGCTTAACGGTATAATATAACAGCATATTTGTTGTGAGTAAAATACCTTGTTGCTGATAAGCTTCAGTTTGTGGAGATAAAATTCAATTGTCAACTATTTTATGGACCTGCTTTCAAAGAGAGTTTTAAAGAATAAATCTGACTATAACATTTTGAAAAAATGATCATTTTTAAAATATGCACTATTAATTGATACAGTAATGTGATGTTGACCGATAAAACACAATAAAGTCCACATTTTGAAACCATTTGTATTAAAGCGGAATGCAAAAAGGGTTGAATGGATGTCAGTAGTGCAAATTGTAGTTTGCCCCTCTAAATTAAATTTCTCTTAGGGTCTCCTACATTGTTGAGCCATCTCTGCTGATGCCACAACTCATTTCTTAGAATAACAGCACATCTCGGAACTTCATCAGGTTTTGAACCTTTTTTCCAGGACTCAGAATTTGCCACACCAAACCCAGTCCCGTGTTCTATTTTTAAGGTTACAGGGCGTCTGCAGTTTGGCAACTCTGACGAAATTTCTGTGTTGGTAAACAGCTTTAAATTCTTGGGGTGGAGGTTCAATTCAGGGAATCCTGAGTTTACCCAAACAAGACTTTTCCTGTGGTGCAATGCCTAAAACAGTAATGCGTTTGGTAATAAAATGGAGAACATAATTTTGGGCAGGGAGCCCACCTCTGCTTAAGTTAAGCATCACAAAGTTAAATAGGCACAAGTGTTGTTTTTATTTTTCTTCCTGAAGAATAAATAGATATATACAAAGGATGTTTGAAAGCAAAAGTAAACAGGATTTATGTTGAAATGTCTCACATCTGACATGCAGCACACACAGAACTTCTGGGAAAACTCTTCATTAAATTGCGTAATGCTGATAGATTGAGAAAACGGTAAACAACCTATGCACCTCACCCAGGTGTGAAACTGGGGAACATGTTCTGCAATCTGCTTCCTCTGTGTTGCAATTGGTTTGTTTCATTAAGCTGGCTTTAAATTTCTTTTTCTTATTCTAGAAAGATCATTACCCTGTTTTATACACCACAAACTTGGCAGATGTTGAATAACATTTAGCTGACATTGCCAGTTAAGGTTACAGTATGCATGCCCTTTATTAAAACTGGCTAGCAGATCTCCATGAACCATCAAACTCTGGGTTTAAACAATAGAGTTTCCTGTTTTGCTTTGGTAATTCCAAATATCCAAAATCTGTTGTGTATGAGTTCCTGCACTCCTGAAAAGGTTTCTCACCAAGAAAAAAGGAAAAACTAGAATAAAATAGAGGGGAAGTTTGTGCAAGGTAAAGGTGAGAAAATATTAGTTGACATGTAGGCCTGTTAAGTCTAGCCCTGCTTTATTTTTTTCTGGGAGCCTTTCTGGGAAACAGAATGCTGTGAAGGAACATATTGGCCAAGTTTGAGAGAGTCTGTGATTGTTTCTGGCTGTTTGACAGAGGAAGAAATAAGAGTGAAAGAGAGTGGGAGGCACCAGCCAAGTCAAATGAGCGAAAATAACAAGAAGCATCCTGTCCATGACCTCACTTTTGTCTGTTTCACTCTCCAGCAAGGAGCGGTTTAGACTGGTTGGATCTGATGGGACTCCCTCTCCTGGCCCTTCCTGCCATTCCACCACCATCAGGGACAATTAGCACCAGCAACATTAAATGCCCTCCTTCTGCATTCTTTCCAGTATGGTGTCACGGAAATGAGTGACTCAGGGTTTCATCGTTATGTTTGCACGCTTTGTTGTGTGCACAATCTGGGATTAGGCGAAACAGAATTCCTGCATAGGGCATGTCGATGCTTCTTGAACAAAGAAGGTCGGATGTAGCCAGGCTGTTGTAAAGAGGGGAAGGTTGGCTATTTCGCTCTTACTTTACACTACTTTTTCTCACATGGACCCAGATTCCATCTAGGCTGCCACCCACATCCCTGACACAAGGCTTTCAGGGGCCTACAATGCACACAAAGACCTATTTATTACCAGCCTGAATGTAAGGTGTCGCATAACGGGATGCCTCGGAAGGAAGGAGAGACAGAGAGAGAGAGAGTGAGCGAAGGTCGTTTATGTAACACGTAAGGTTGCAACCTTTCAGTACTTGTTGAAGTTGGTTGTGGTCAAGTGGTTTCCGTGTGTCAGTGGGAGGATCTTATGCTGTGGAGGAGCCCGAGCCAAACAGGAAGACCAGCATCTACACCCTTGTCTTACTGAAACTGCATGATCACAGCTGTATGTCTAGCACAAGTCAATCACAACATGTCAAAAGAACTGTCAGAAGAACAGGTTCCATATTTATAATAACCAGCAGTTTATATTCAGTGTTTCAGTCATTTTCCCGGACTGTCAAAGCCCCTTACGTTTATAGGAATCCAGCAGGAAATCATGATCATCTGCTGCTGAAGTCTTTCCCTCTTTCCCCTGCACCATCTATTTACATGTTAGTTCCACACACTTGCTTCATCTGACCTTTGAGTCCAAACTGATCCATCATCCTTAGGCTTGTTTAACTTTCATCTGAGCAATACTGTTCTGCAAGCTGCTCTCGTATGCCAGGTCATGGTGTGGGAGTATAAAAGTACACATACCGAAGAGGAGGTTACTAAACTCTGCTTTTTGTGTTCAACGTTTACAGAAATTCTGAAATGTTCAGTCAAAGTGCAGAGAAAAAACATGTTTAGCTTGAAGCCCTTTGAATATCAGTGTAGGAATATGAGTTGCATTGTTGAGCTGCACAAAGCTCAAGATGGAAAAAATAACCTGAAAGAAGGGCTTTAAAACCAAACCTGAAGAAAGCAAATATCGATGCAAACAGTGCTTTACAAACGTTCTCATACCCCTTAGACTTTTGTCACATGTTTCCTCTGGACAGGAAAACACTCCACAAATGTAACCTTCTTTGAAATGTGATGTAGTTGGACAGAGCAAATAAAACCTAAAAATTCCATCCCTATGGTGAGACATGGTGGTGGCAGTATCATGCGGTAGGGATGCTTTTCTCCAGCAGGACAGCAACTCTAAACGTACAGATAGAGGTTTAATGGAAAGGTTTAGATCAACACATAATTGTTAGAATGGCCTAGACAAAGTCTAGCCTAGACAACGATCTAAAATCGAGCATCTATAGCAAAGGTGTAAAATTGCTGATGCTTTGATGCTTTCCAGTCTAATTAGAATTATCTTAAGATATTTTATTTAAAAACAAATCTGGAAAATGTGTGCTCTATAGATGTGTAAACCTGGTAGAAACATACTCCATAAACATCACAGCTGTAATCACGAAGAAAGGTGGTTCAACAAAACAATACTTGGTTCTGATATGGCCCATATGTTTTTGCATCAGTGCTTAGAGGGTCATTTCACAGTTTTCTTAAAGAATCTGGACTGAACTTGTGCATCAACAGTTTAAACTGTAAACACACACACAAAAAGTCCTCTCATTTTGGCATCAAGACAACCTCAGATTGAGACAAGCATGTAAACATTATAAACACAGGTCCAACTTGGACTCAATTATTCAACACTTATCCCAGATTCTTCAAAACATCATTGGGGCTTGCGAAACCTTTGGAGAAACTTTATTTAAATAAAAAGTTAAATACCTACATCTCTCATTAAATTATGTGAAAGTGCAGAAGAAGAGGCTCGCCCTGGGTGACATACATCCAGGAATCACCAAAGCTAAAGAATATTGGCTCAGGGTACTTCATACAAATGCACTCCACACATTTCTAAGACATTTCGGGCAAACTAAACACCCAAGGAATCGGCCTGACCCTTACTTTGAATATTCTGGTTTTTATGCTGCTTCTGAAGTTATTATTAATAATGTACAGCCTTTTTCAATCTTTTTGTTGATAAACTGATGTTAAAAGAAAACAAATGTGGGCACACAAAAAAACCCTACTGCTTCAGCAATCACTCTATGAGGATTGTATTGGATTAGGACAACCCATGGTTAAATGTTCTGACCCTCCAACCGTGAATGATCTGTAGGTGTGCTGCAATGGCCAAGTGCTCCCAAGGCTGTCCTGTTCTCACCTGAGGTTACACAACAAACGCACATAAAAACATGCCGAGTGTGTTGGCAAAACAACGCTTCCATAGTTTTGTTTATGATATTGTCCATTGAGGAGCCAGCTTGAATGAAAGTTTTGTTATTTGAACCACGTTTTTTACAAAGGCTTTTTGGTGTTTCTTCAGTTTTTGTTCTCAGGCTCACTTTCTGGTGGTTTGGAGGAGTTATTGTAGCTCATATCAATAGGAAAAAAGTATTTCTAATTCCTTATCAGTTAGGAAGCATAAAACAAAAAACCTGTTCAAATTTTAATGTTTCATAAGGAGGACACATCAGATGTAGACAAGGCATTTCTTGTCCTCTGAGAGTTTTTCTTACAGTAATTAGTGACAGAAAATTAAAGTTCTTTGTACCCAAAAGAGCCTCATTAAGCACCTCTTGAGAGGCAATTCATTTTCGGAGAGCTTTTCCTTTCCTTCTTGCCTTAGCATCATCATCAATGCAAAACATTTTACTGAAACAAATTGAGACTAATGTAACTGGTCAAATTAGACACTCAGCTGGGCGTTAGCATTTAAAATGCTACTGGTGGCATCATTATGCTTTGGGGATGCTTTTCTTCAGCAGGGGACAAGAAAGCTATTCATGGTTGATGGGAAAATAGATGTTGCTAAATACAAGGCAATGCTGGAAGAACACTTGTTAGAGACTGCATAAGACTTGAGACTTTGGAAGAGGTCCCAGCAGCTTCCAGCAGGACAGTGACCTTTTACATACAGACAGAGCTACAATGGAAAGGTTTGGATCAAAGTGCATTCATATGTTAGACATATGGATACGCCTAAATCCGAATGAGAGCCTCTGGCAGGACATGACAATTGACATTCACAGATGCTTTAGATCTAAGTTGACTTAGCTGGAGCTATTTTACACAGAAGAATGAGACAAATTTCAATCTCTAGATGTGTAAAGTTAGTAGACACATATCGCACAAGACTTGCATATAGCTTCAAAATAGTCACTTAGGGGGCTGAAAACAAATGCATGTCATGCTTTTCAGATTATTAATTGTAAAAACCTTTGAAAACAAAATATAATTTACCTTCCACTTCACAAGTATGCACTCCTGTATATTTTCTTTTCACTTAAAATCTACAAAATCTACACTGATGTTGGTGATTGTAATGCACATAGTTTTAGCAGTGTGAGTACTTTTTAAGCCACCGTATATATTTTTATTATAAATTACTTATTGAAGAAAGTATACGTCAGCGCTGCAGAATCTCAGTTATGTCACTTGTTTGTTTCCCAGCGGGGCCACTTGTGAGTTTTCCACATTGTCTACAATTGTAATGGTAATGGGAATAAAATGGAGTAATTGTGCAAACTCTTGGCCTGCAGTGATAGTCTAAACAGTCTGTGACACCTGTTTCCACAAAACACATTGAGACATCCAGCGGGACAGATTAAAGACTTAGATTCCTCTTATCATCTTGATCCCAGGATAAGAGGCTAACATGTTTTGCAGATGTCTGCACAGTTACTCTAAAGCATCATTATCAAGCATGCTCAAGAATGTTTGCTTGGTACATATGGAACATAGTTGTCATGCGGTAAAATTATTTTGCCCCTCTGGATTTAAGTGTTTTAATTCTGGACCAGCCAAAAGATAGGATAGGATGTAATAAAATTGTGCCACTGCACACATTTTCCTCCTGAAGAGAAGAACTGCTAAGATATTTTTTGCTGATTGTTCTGACTCCATGTCAAAATTCATATTTCAAGAGCCTATATCTTTTTATTTTTATGTCAACCAAGCAGCACGACCCCTTTCACCCTCAAGGTAACCGATTTTTATTTTTTATTTTTTGGTAGCTTACCTAAAGAACTGGGAGTACAGCCAACATCTTGTATCAGAGGAAACACTGTCTAACAACAGCTGTGAAAGCCCTTACCCCCTCCCTCCTTCTGTCTCCTCCTCGTCTTTTCTCTTCCTCATTTTTTGCTTTTTCCTGTTTTGGTGTTTGGTCATGCTATGCTCAGACAGATATGAAGCTCTCCTCAGTTGGGTGAACTGTGCTCTGAAGAGAAGTGATACACTGGATTGACGTCTGTTGTCTGCCCCATGCATGTGTTCGCGTCTCTTGACTTGAGAGATGATTCGAGATCTAAGCAAACGTTAAGAAATACACATCAATGGTTGTGTTGGCCTGCAGTTGCAAGGTGTTCTTATTAGCAAATACAGGAAATATCAGCTCAGAGTGGCGCTGGATGTAATGAAAAGCTTGCAAAGCTTGCAACATTTCTTTGCAATCAGGGTGTGTGTTAAAAATATAAGCAATTTATATAATTCACTAATTAACACATGCACAGATGTACATACAGACTTCATTATCTACATTTGATTTTTTTTATCCACTAGATTGGACAAACAACTACAAGTTCATGCATGCCTTTGGGAACACAAAGTTGCTCCTCTCTCACTTTCTAACACCAGGGTAGCAGGGCATGACCAGGCAGCCTCGTTGCGTGTTTACCTTAAATCTGGAACACAGCCCCGACATGGTACACTTGCAGAGTAAATACTGTACAAATATCTAAGTTCATTGTCCACAAGGCCTATCTGTTTCACCCTAACCCATCCTACCTTGTGTTCGCTAATGCACGAGCCTAACACTTTTGAGTACTTTCCATGGCACAATAGCAATACCTGTGCCAAAAATAGGCGGGGATTGTACGGCGAGCAGCGATCAGGAATATGATGAGACAGGTCAGAGACAGGATAATTATCTAGAGACAGAGTCAGGGTTCCTGAAGCGTGCCTCTCAGGGAGGCTTTATTGCACAGTGACGACGAGGACAGACAGGAATAATAATAATATCAGCTGTTAAAAGACAGAGGTGAGTCGTGCAGACAGAGAGAAAGGAGAGAGGAGCAGTGAGACAGACCTGACAAAAGAGCAGCACAGCTGAGACAGCTGGACAAATGGCTGTGCACAAGGTGGCAGGCAAGGCACAGCTGAATGGCAATCAGAAGCAGCACATTTTCAAATTGATTAAAAGATGTTTGAAAGTAAATAATATTGAAAAGAACAAGAGAAGCACACTTCATACTAATCTACAAGAATTTGCTTTGGAAAGGTTGGTGGCTTCCTTCCAGGCATTGCATTGTTTTTCCACCTCTGTAGCCAGACTGTAATTACAGTATAACAACAAAGAAAACCCCCAGGCATTAAAGACGGCTAGTAACATATAGGCAAGAAAGCAAAGACTGTGACTTATGATTGCACACATGCATGCACATCTGTGTGTATGTGGATAATTCGGGAGTTACTAAAGAACCTGTGAAAGGTGTGATTTTGTTTTAGTTCCTTAAATGTTGATATAGTTCCCCAAAACAGCCTAACTGACTTTGGTTTGGTTTAAGTTCATGAGCAAATCAATTATATTGACAAAGAGAGGCTGATGTGAACCAACCTTTTTAAAAGGCTCTATATTATTTGATTTAACACATTTCATGCAAATCATTTGGGGGGTTTCAATAATCTAGTAAATAAATAATTGTTTAAACAGTTATGCATGTCATCAGTTCATCATAATAAAAAAAAAAATAACCCATACAAACTATGTATATTTATTTAAATAATCATTTATTAAATATATGACTAAAGAAGTAAATGTTAAGATATTACAGGTTAGATCAATATTGATTTAATTATTTCATATTTGTGTGATGGACTATACCTGTGCTGTAGTTCACCATTAAATAATAAATAAACTTTGGTTTCTCAAACAGACTAAACAGTCAAATTCAAACCGATCAACTCTACAGCAATGATAGCAACGCCCATTGTTTTTGAAGGGCAAATGTAATAGATAAGATCTCTTTATGATATGATGCAACAAAGGATCATAAAAAGAATTAAATAAAAATTAGTATTTAAATAATCGTGCTTTTACATATAAAAGATATGAGTTTAAGGACTTCATTTTTTTTG
Organism: Characodon lateralis; assembly: GCA_036250325.1. Taxonomy (NCBI): domain Eukaryota; kingdom Metazoa; phylum Chordata; class Actinopteri; order Cyprinodontiformes; family Goodeidae; genus Characodon; species Characodon lateralis. The sequence goes on along the minus strand of JAHUTJ010058137.1, from coordinate 503 downwards.
TTTTTTATTATGTATTTTAATGTATTTATTTTTTTAAATGATCACCAATATAAATATTTATTAAATGATTGTGCAACAGCATTTAGGTTGGAGGAAGGAATGATTGATTAGTGGCTAACAAACAGGCTGTCACATATTTTGTTTTATTGGGTGCAGTAATTGCACGTAGTATTTAAGCCTGGCATGTTTCTTTTGCAACATACGCTTCTGCTATTTCAGGGTCGAAGCCAAGAACAACCCTGGATGAGCATGCATTCTGGTGTGCAGTGCATGCCTGACCTTGTGGGCTTCTCCCACTCCTATGTTCTCTATATTTGTAATTTCCACATTTTAGTGCTGCACAGCATCTACAGGGGTTGGACAATGAAACTGAAACGCCATTTTAGTGTGGGAGGTTTCATGGCTAAATTGGACCAGCCTGGTAGCCAGTCTTCATTGATTGCACATTGCACCAGTAAGAGCAGAGTGTGAAGGTTCAATTAGCAGGGTAAGAGCACAGTTTT
>JAHUTJ010058136.1:0-27476 GCA_036250325.1 Characodon lateralis | reverse complement strand
CTCTGGTATGTCACCCATAATGTTGTGTGCATTTCAATATTTTGAGCAAAACTGTGCTCTTACCCTGCTAATTGAACCTTCACACTCTGCTCTTACTGGTGTAATGTGCAATCAATGAAGACTGGTTACCAGGCTGGTCCAATTTAGCCATGAATCCTCCCACACTAAAATGACAGCTGTTTCAGTTTCATTGTCCAACCCCTGTATTTACTTCACTGTTTTTTATTGTTGCTGGTTCTGTATTTGCTGAATGTAACACGGTTTGAAGTTATCTTGTGGGAAGTAAAAGCGAGTTTTTTCATGTGCTGCTCTCAAGATCAATGTGACGTAATCTGAGAAATGTGAACTTCCCATTTTGATTTACCCCAACAAAGGCCAAGCAGAGGGAAGAGGATTCATCCCTGTTAATTATGAAATGTTTTGATCTGGTTGAGAGCAATGTCGATAGAATTGAGCTTTTATCACCTATCCAGAGTCTGTTTCTCAGAAATAATTTACGGGAATCTCTTGTCAAATGTAATACCCTGTGAATAACAACTAAGATGATTTTCACTTTGCACGGCTGTCACAGCACATATGGTGGCAAAATAAACAAAAGATATTCAGCAGACACTTTGAGCCATTGTCACTCCGCTGGCTGATAACAGTGTGGAAATAGCTGCCTGTCAGGCTGTGTGATTACAGTGGACTGCTAGTAAGAACATTTCCAGAGGGCATATTTAAGACATGTCTCATGTTTCATTTCAACAGTGAATCATAATTTTGCGGTGAGCCGCATCACTGGTAAGACATAGCTTTCTTCATTTGAGCTGAGCGGTGAAATATGCTCCCAAAAAATGGAAAAGAAAAGAAATTATTCATGGAAAATGGAAATCAAGTGTTAATGTGATAATATTTCTCTGCCTTTCACAACTAAAAGACATGACGATACATCATCCTTATCCACGTAGCACCTTGAATCTAGTGCCTGGACCGAAAAATGGAAATGAAAGTGATAATTTTTATTCTCTGAGCGATGTGGGGATGATTTAAATTAGTCATTAACCAGGACAACAAGATTATGCTTTGTAATTACATTTTTTCTCAAGTAGTATCAATTGCATCTACGCTCATAATGAGAATTAAGCAGATTTAGATTTAGACTCCAAAGAAGAGTCACGTTTGCCAAGAAGTAGCAAAGTCACAGAGTTATTGGTGTTGTGAGTTTGATCCTTTCCACCGCAGGCTGGGTTTGCTCCAGCTGCCAGTTTTTCTTCCTGGAGGTTAGCTGGAGTAACATCTGTTGTTACATCACCCTGTCAGGTTGACTGTAAAGCTCCTTGAGCAAGGCACCTTGATAAAAGAGCTTCCTCAGCTCCCTCTGAAGCACTTCAAGAGTTGCCTGGTAACTCTGAGAGAGGCGAATTGAAAGCACTTCTGGACATTATGCCAAGGCTGCCTGCTTGGAGCAGTTACTTAGCTACCAAAACACTCAAGTATGAAGACATGCTTTCAGTTTATGGGATAAACTTGTTATGTTGTGCATGTGTCTGGATGAATGTCAGCGCTCTGAAAAACAAAACAATTTAGGACATCGTTCCATGTCTCAATTTCATTTAAAAATGAAAATGATTGAAATGTTTAGTCTATCTGTCACCAACTTTTTTTTCCAACTGAAATTTCTCAAATATTTCTGAAATTTGCCCCTGACTGTTTTCAAACACCTTAATATGTTATTTTTGTTTATCCTACAAACTGAAATTTGAACTTAGGCTAAGTGCTAATAAACTAGTTTTGTCTATTTAAAAATTTCTATTAAAATGCCACACACATTTATGTAGGAAGTAAAAAAGCTTTGATATTGATAAATTGAAATAAAATATTTGCATAATATTTGACCAAAATGACAAACTCCCCGAGTTTCTTTTACTTATCAGAAGCTTTATATGCCTATCTGCAGATGACACTGCAACCTGGAAAGGTGTGTTTTTTACAATCTAACTCTAACTCTAACGTGGCGTAATTTAATTTCTGGTTTATTCCTGATTGGATGTGCACTTCTAATAGCTGTGATTTAAACCTACTCAATGCCATGTAAGACATTGTTCTCTAAAATCACCTAAATGCCTCAATTAGCTTCAGAAACCATCACCGATTTTATGCATTCAAAACTCATTGCAGCACATGAAGCTTTTTTCGGTCACGACAAATGGATCCTGTTTTACTGTTAGTTGAGTCTTAACCTTTTTTGAATATATACATAATGATGTGCTTTATCCCAAACATTAATTTCCCCTCTCCATATAACATTATCTCACAAACACTGATGCTCATCTGTGAATGCTTTATAAATGCTTTAATGACAACATCTGACTTGTGTTGTCCTCCTTTACCTTCACCTATTTAGTTCTGCTTTATTTGGTTGATATCACCTCATATAATACTTCATGTTTATGTCAAAAGTACACCCTGGATGGGGTCTATATCGCTGTATGTGGGTAAACTAACCCACAGGTGTTTTTAAATACTCAGCATATTCAACTAAGATATTGAATTTTGGTTAGTCCTGGCTTCTGCTTCATTACCTTTTAATGGTTTACATGATTCGTTACCATTACTTTATAAATCTCTGTTTATTTGTGGGTAGTGTAAATGCTTTATGTTTGTTTTTTCCCACAAACCTGAGTTTATGATTATGTTGATTATGTATAATTCAGAATATGAAGTCAGTTTCTCCATTTCATAATGTATGTGGCCCTTGTGTTGCTTCTTTTGGATTTGTTTCTTGGATTCCTTGCTTGGCTGGACCTATATTCTTTATTTACATTACTCATAAACTACCAAAATACATGGTAAACTGTTGTCTAAATTGTATTAAACACTGACCTAAACCATTCCGCTGTAGCTCTGGTTATATGTTTAGGGTGTCCGTCCAGGTGGAAGGTCAACCTCTGCTGCCACTCATAAATCTTAAATCAGCCTCTAACAGGTTGTCTGCTCTTTTCTATTTCCATTCATCATTCTATGAACTCTGACCAGGTTTCTGGGTCCTGGAGAATTGAAAACATCCCCAGACCATGATGCTACTCCACCATGTTGAGGATCAGTTTAGTGACGGTGTTGTGTTGATTTTCGGTAACACAGTATGTGGGCTAATGTCTAATTTCTCAGAAAACCCCTTTATTTACTTATTGTTGTTCTCAAGCACAAGGCAACTGATTATTAGAAATACCTACTAATTACAAAATGTGCTTTCCTGTATTTAACACATTTTTGCTGCTAGTGGATTAACAGAACATTTGATATTTATATGACTGATTTAGCAAAACACAAAATGCTCCCAGAATTGCAAATAATCAGTGTACCAGTGAAGCAGCTGACATTTTTAATACATGTGGAACTGATGCCTTTGGTTCTGACCACCTTAAACATTGATCAGTTGCCACTAATTACATCTGAGGTTCCCAGTTGGTTTTAATTTCGTTTTGCTGTGTTATGAGAAAGCTAACTATATTCAGTATACATCTGATGCTACATCCTTATTTGTAGTGTTATTACTCTCGAGTAATGTTTTGCCTCTCTCTTTTAAGCTTTTTTTCCTGGTATTAAGGGTTGTTGTGTTGCTTTCCGGTTTTAAATAGTCTCATAAAGCACTGTAACCATAAAAGGTCTCAAAATTCTCACCGAAACTTCTGCAGCTTAGTGAATAAGCAAAGGAGCTGCAAAATGATTGTACAAAACCTGGTAATAACTTTACTGATAAGTGTTCTCTCACTTTATATACACACAGAAGCATATAGCAACACATGGCAGAGCTTTATTTGTGCTCATTTTCTCAGCGTCGAGGATTTCTAACACACCTGACTGCTTTGTCTCCTCTCAAATGAGCAAACGACAACATCTGGGGTGTTATGGAAAGGAAAGCTCTGAGGACAAGAAGGAAGGCAGAGCAAACCGCCATCCAAACACACACATGTGCACTTGCACACAAACATGCCTGAGGTTATTAAAAAGCAAAACTCTCTCAGATTGAAATAATGTACACATTACAGTCAGGGAAAAAAAAGCAGTTTTCCACAGCTCAGAAATATTAAACCGATGATGAGGCTCATGGAAGACAGACAGATATTACACTGCAGGACAACCTATACCGTGACACGCAAACGCAAAGGGGTCGGCATGACACCGCTTTGATTCTGAACAAAACGCTGAGGATTGCAAATGTTGTTTATGGTTCACAGCCCCAACACTATCTTTTGAGCAAGATGAAATTGGATCTCAAACCTGTTCAAATAAGAAAGTCTTTAAAATGTTGTCTTTCATTGTGCGTCAAAGAAGCAGCACAGAACAGGTTATTTTAAGTGCTACATTTCATGATACAACAAGTAATGTCAGAGGAAAAAACACAATCAGAATGTCTCACTTCCTGATACTCTGCAATACATACAGAGCCATGCATAAGCATTCAAAATCCTTAAATATTTTAACATTTTTTAATGTTACAACCACAAAATGTCAATGTATTATATTAGAAATGTATGTGATAGACCAATACAAACTAGAGCATAATTGTAAACAGGGAGAAAATTTATACATAATTAAGAAATTCTTTGACAAATATAAAATCCAAAAATATGGGGTGCATATGTATTCCACCTCCTGAGTCAATACTTTGTAGGACCACATCTGTTGCAACTACAGCAGCAAGTCTTTTGAAGTATTTCTCAAAAAGCTTTGCACATCTGTAGACTAAAATTTGTATCTATTCGTCTTTGCAAAATAGCTTTAAGCTCAATTAGATGTGATAGAAAATATCTGAGAAGATACATTTTTAAGTCCTGCCACAGGTTCTGAATTGGATTTAGACTACTAACAATTTTCTTTCCCATATGTTTTAGGCTGTATGTTAAGGGTTGCTCTCCTGCGGTAAGATAAACCATCTGATTTTTTATTTTTTTGCAGCCTGAAGGGGCAATACTTCAACCATCCCTTAACTCTGAGCTGTTTCCTTGTCCCTCTTAAAGAAAATCATCCCATAGCATGATGCAGCCACCACCAGATATCACTGTAGGGATGGTGTGTTCAGACTTGGAGTGAGGAGGAGTTTTTGCCACACATAATCTTTTTCATGTTGGATAAAAATTGATTTACCCCAACAAAGGCCAATTTTTTTCTACTTATTTGCTAAGTCCTGCTATGTGGCGTGAAGGTAAATTTAAACTGGGTTTCCTATCACTTTCTTTCAACAAAGGTTTTTTCTTGCCACTACTATAGAGAAGCCAGATTTGTGGGATGTACAATTAATAGTTGTGCTGTCAACAGATTCCTCCAACTGAGATGTGGCTTTATACAGTTCCTCCAAAATTACTGTGAGATTAGTTTACACCAAGGAAGCATTGATTTACTTTGGTGTCTTCTGAGAGGAAACCATGCATTCGTCTCCTTCCACTTCTCAAATGTATGTTGTGTTGGATTTTGCTACAAGGGGTGCACATACTTTTGCATGGCAATGTATTAAGATCACAGTTAATTTAAGCCAAATTCAAAGGTCCAAATGTAAATACTTGCATGCATCAATCAAGTATATTATTGTTCCTGTAGCAAGATGTTCAGAGTTGATCTTTTCCCAGTGCAAAAGCAAGCCTACACAATCTCTGCACATCAGATTAATAGCTCCAAAGCCTGTTATTTGCAACGCTGTCATCAGCGGATGATTGTTTCCTGGACTTTTGTGGTCTTCAGACATGCTTCAAATGAGAAACCCCTTAAGGTAGTGCTTTTTGACATTTAAAGATTCTTTCACTTACAAACAACTTGGCGTGGAGAAATGAAATCAGACTTCAAAGCCATCCTCATTGTTCATATTGACAGTTACATACCAAGAAAACCCAATAATGACGCTACTGTATGTGATTTACATTCATGCCCAGCATAGCCTTGTGTGTAATTTCCATAGACTAGCAGCTGGTGTCCTTTTAGACTTCAACAATAATCAAAGAAACAACCGTCAGACTTTTTTTCTCTGTTATCAGTTATGCAATCAGTGTCAACTGCACAGGTGGAAAACCCTGCAGTGACACCCTCTGTTATAATGACTAGCAGTAATTTAAAAAAAAAATAATGTGTGACACTTTATTGACTGTACGAACCAAAAGTGAGGCATGACATAAATGTTAATGGATAACCTTGATTTGTTTAGCAAAACAAATAGAGCATCTCTGGTGCTCTAAAAACTTTATAAATATGAATTTTGCCTAAATAATGGTGCAACTAAAGTGCCAACAGTGGAGGGTAAGAGTAGGGTTAATAACATAAGCAGTTTTCTGCATTTCAGGGAACAATTTGCTACATGTTATACTCAAAGTTCTAGCCATGATTAGATTGCAAATCACCACAGAGATTAAGCGATGCCTTGCTGTGGTGGAAAGTTAGGGTTAGGTTACATCAACTTGATACCAACTTGTTAACGAAATATTGATACTGAGACAAAAGCAAAATTTGCAGTATGCAAAGTTTAATAGTTTGAATGATGTAAATAGGAGAAACAGTGAGCTTAACTCATTTCAATTATTTAGTCAACATGTATCGATGATATAATGGTGTCCATGCAGCCAAGAAAAGTACATAATGCTGTAAAAACTACTAGTTGCAATTTCTCTAACACTTTCTGTTACGCTTTGGTTTCTGCAGTTTTTTTAATTAAGAGGATGATGACAATGGGGATTTTGCGGTGTGAGGTATCTTACATGAGTATCACCCATGCTTTAAGCATCAAAGCAGCCAAGTGGTGCACCTTAGTACTCAATCAAGCAACCACCTTATAATTATGAATATTTTGTATTTTTTTAATGGCGGTTCATATGTCTGATCCAGGCACCAAAATAAGCAGCCTTCGCTCGATATAGCACACTGTGTTTATAGTTCCCTTTCACTTAAATGCCATGTTGTCTCAGGTTATTTATTATCTTGATCATGCCATCCATGTTGGTGTGTGTGACAGAGAGAGTGAGAGTTACCATGATGACAGCCAATTATTTCAGCTCTCGGGGACCATTTGAGGAGAAACAGTGACTGGCTACATTAGTCATCAGAAGCAGTATCGGTGGGGGGGTCTCATACACTTTAAATGGGAAAACGTGTGCACGCATTTGTTGTTTGCTTCTTCTGCGACCCTGTCATTCCTTCCTCATGTATGAGGGGGGTAGCAGCCTGCAACCGGCTTAAGCAACTATTAACAGCATGTAAGTGCAACCTAAAGAGGCTTTGTGTGTCAAACGTTCAACAATGTATTTACCAAGCACAACAGTGTGCAGCCCTAACAGCTCATTTAAAGACAACAACACAATTTGCCTAATGGAAGCACAGGAACAGACATCTTTTTTTGTAGAAAATTGCTTGGTCTAAAGGGATGAAAACATTGTGCTTTGCAAAAGTATTAAAAACTCTTGAACATTTTTACATTATGTCCATCTATCTTCTATTCCTGCTTGTACTTGCAGGGTTTAGGGGTGCCTTGTGCCTATTTCCAGTGGTGTACACCCTGGACCTGTCGCTAATACATCACACGGCAACACAGAGACACACAGGTTAAACAACAATGCACAAATACGCTCATATTTAAGGGCAGTGTAAAGAGACCAATTAATCTAACAGTCATGTTTCTGGACTGTGGGAGGAAGTCGGATACCTGGGGAGAACCCACGGATGGGCGCTAGAACATGGAGACTCCATGCAGAAAGACCCCAGGCCAGGATAGGAACCAAGGGCCTTCTTGCTGCAAACCAACAGTGCTACCAGCTGCACCAACATGAAGCATCATTCTGTGACATTACAAACACAGACTTCACTGTGTTTTATTGGTATTTTACATGAAAAACTCTAAGTAATGGGTAATTGGGAAGAGAAAGGACAATGAGATGTGATTTTCAAAATATTTTACAAATAAAAACCAAGAAAGTGTGGTGTACAGTTGTATTCAGGGTCTGATTCTATGCCTATTGTTACAACTACAGTTGGAAGTCTTTTTGAGTGAATCTTCTCTAATTTAAACGTACAGATAGAGAATGAGACAAACTGTAAACAGCACCTCTTGTTGCTCTTCATCAACAGTTGATTTCTTCCTGCCACTCTTTCATAAAGAATAGATTTCTGGAGTTTATAACTAGCAGTTATCCTGTTCACAGGCTCTCCCATGTGATCAGTGGATCTCTGCAGCTCCTCCAGCTTAACCATGGGCATCTTAGCTGTTTTTCTGATTATTGCTATCCTTGCCTGATCAGTTTATGTAGATGGCCATGTCTTGGAAATTTGCAGTTTTTATCAGACCTTTTCCACTGAAAAGGTCCCTTTGGACAGTGCTCCGTGGGTTCTTCAAAGTTTGGGATATTGTTTTATAGCTCTAAACTTTCTCCCTGACCTGTCTGCTGTGTTTCTTGGTCTTCGCGGTGCAGTTCTTTCATTAATGTTCTCCAACAAACCTCTGAAGCCTTCGCTGAACAGCTGAGATTGAGTTACATACAGAAGGACTCTATTTACCAATTGGATGGCTTCTTAAGGCAGATATGTCAAATGTCAATCCTTGAGGGCATTGTCTGGATGTGTCCAAAGTCCAAAACACCTGAATCAAACGATTAAATTACCTCCTTAGCATGCCATGAAATTTTACACGCTCCTGCTAATGACCTAATTACAGTCAGGAGAACAAGTATTTGATACACTGCTGATTTTGCAGGTTTACCCACCTGCAAAGCATGTAGAAGTCTTTAATTTTTATCATAGGTACTCTTCAACTCTGAGTGACGGAATCTAAACAAAAATTCAGAAAATCACTTTGTGTGATTTTTAAGTAATTCATTTGCATTTTATTGCATGGCATAAGTGAGACAACCAGTGAGAATCCCAAGAAGCCATCCTGTTCTCCACTCATTACCTATATTAACTGCACCTGTTTTAACTCGTTATCTGTATAAAATACACCTGTCCACACACTCAATCAAACAGAACTCCAGCCTCTCCACAATGGCCAAGACCAGAGAGCTGTGTGAGAACATCAGGGATAAAATAAAATGGGGGAGTGGTGGCCTAGTGGTTAGAACAGGAGGTTTGTGTTCCACTCTGGGTCCCTGAGCAAGACCCTTAGCCCCACAATGCTCCCCGGGCGCCGCACAATGGCAGCCCACTGCTCCCTGTAAGGGATGGGTTAAATGCAGAGGACAAATTTCGTTGCAATGTACATGTGCAATGACCAATAAAGATGATTATTAAATTAAATTTAAAATAGCAGACCTGCACAAGGCTGTAATGGGCTACAGGAAAATAGCTAAGCAGCTTGGTGAAAAGGTAACAACTGTTGGCGCAATTATAGGAAAATGGTAGAAGTTCAAGATGGCGGTCAATCTCTCTTGGTCTGGGGCTTCATGCAAGATCTCACCTCGTGGGGCATCACTGATCATGAGGAAGGTGAGGGATCAGCCCAGAACTAAATGGCAGGACCTAGTCAATGACCTGAAGAGAGCTGGGACCACAGTCTCAAAAAAGATCATTAGTAACACACTACGCTACCATGGTGCAGCGCACCCAAGGTCCCCCTGCTCAAGCCAGCACATGTCCAGGTCCGTCTGAAGTTTGCCAAAGACCATCTTGACAATCCAGAGGAGGTCATGTGGTCTGATGAGACAAAAGTAGAGCTTTTTGGTGTAAACTCCACTCGCCGTGTTTGGAGGAAGAACAAGAACAACCCCAAGTACAACCCCAAGAACATCATCCCTACCATGAAGCATGGAGGTGAAAATATCCATCTTTGGGGATGCTTTTCTACAAAGGGGACAAGACAACTGCATCGTACTGAGGGGAGGATGGATGGGGCCAACAACCTCCTTCTCTCAGTAAGGGCATTGAAGATGGGTTGCAGCTGGGTCTTCCAGCATGAAAACGACCTGAAGCACACAGCCAGGGCAACTAAGGAGTGGTTCCGTAAGAAGCATCTCAAGGTTCTGGAGTAGCCTAGCTTGTCTCCAGACTAGAGGCTGACATTTTTTCGGGAATCCCATGGGAATCCCGTGGGATGGGAGACAGCATTGGTAAAGATCACGTGATTGGGACGGTACAGGATAGAGAATGAACGGGAGCAGACGGAAGCAGGAGCTAACCAATAGGAAGGAAAACAAACTAGGATCAATTGTCTTTGGAAATGTAAAACTGAGACTTTCTTATAAACTTTAAGAAAAAGAAATTTGGATAGACACCGCCATTGTGTAGTTTTTTTCCAAGAAGCCTACACTATAATGCGAGTCAAACTAACTACAAGAGCCACAAGCCAACAGTGCTTCTGATCTATGTTTTCCACCTGCGTTCAGAACGCAGCAATGGAGGGAGTAATGGTGGAGAACTGGACGTGGTAAAATTGGATTTGCAACGTAAAGTCAGAAGTAAGGTTTTATCTCATAGAGCTGACAGGAAAGTTGCAAATATTACTGAACTTCAGGAGAGTTGAATGTAGCGCTGTTAACATGCAGTATGCTGCTAGTAAAATGTGTTTAGTCATAATCAAGTACACCAGTGATTAAGGCACACTTGTAAGGCAAATTCTGGATTGAATCAGCCCTGCATCTCTTCATTCGTCAAAGGAAAAGTACCATCACGTGTCAAGTCTCATCTGACCAACAAAATTGCTTGCATGTGCACTAAAGATTTAAGAACCTTTGCCACAGTAGAGGGGAAAGGCTTCATCAAGGGAAGATATTAAATAAATACCTTGTGAAATAGAAAAAAACATTGAAGGTACCATTAAATGTAGAATTTATTTAATACATCATTAAATATTAAGTGTACCACTAATTACGTCATGTCATCTTAAAAGTTATTCTTAATTATTCAGTGGCATATTTAATTGCATAATAATCCATTTCATGATATAATGGTACATTTATTGTTTCTAATGATGTATTAAATAAATGGTACCTTTAATTTATTGGCACATTTAATGTTACATTTCTTTCATGTTACGTTTACTTCACTTATGGGACATTTACAACATTTATTTATTTAATGATGATTTTATTGTTTTATTTTGTCCAGTTTGACCCTCCATTCTTGATGCCTGTATAGGAGGTCATGTCAGAATTTGAATCAGGTGTGCTGGAGCAGACACACATGTAAAACCTGCAGGGTAGGGGTCCCTGAGGACCAGGGCTGTTAACCATTGAGGTACAGTTTCTAAATTGTCAAGGTATTGCCTTTTTGCACTTTTGTCCACCAAGTACAATACTCTTGCTAGGTCCATTTTTCTTTCGTTTCAGCAATTTGAAACATAAAAGTGTCATTTTGGTTGCCAATCTGACCCACATGCAGAAAACACTCAGAAAGAAAATTAATGGAGGTGGGATCTGGGACTGGAACCTCTTGGCTGCATGGAAGGGTAACAGGTGAGTAGAGGATGATGACAATGGGGATTTTGCAGTGTGAGGTATCTTACAGGTTGCAGGTGCTGGTTCGCCGGAGGGGAGTTATTCCGGGTCTGGTAAGTTTGGTAAGCCTGGTCACTTTGATAATTGATCCTTTCCACAGATCAGAATTTTGATTCGTTGTTTCCTTACTGATTTGGTCCAGTGGTGCCGCTCGCTGGAGGGTGACAGGTTTTGCTCGGAGAAGCTGAGGTTATGGAGTCCAACGGCTGCCAGCAAAGCCTGACTGGAAATCTTTGCAACCTGTTGGCGGACACAGGTTTGAGCTGGGACACATGAAAGGTGTGGTGGATCCGGAAACTGGGCAGGAGACGGAGGCGAACAGTGGTGGGGCTTATAACAGATATTATCTCGTAAGGACCAATAAGCCTAGGAGAGAGTTTCCTGGAGAGAGATTTAAGTGGGATGTCCCGGGAGGACAACCAGACTTTTTGACCAGGCTGATACAGAGGAGCCGGCCAGCGCCGTCTATCAGCAAATCTTTTATTTTGAAGAGCAATTCTTTGAAGGGCTTGGACAGTTAAATCCCACACCCGCTTGCAGCGGCGAATGTGATGCTTAACAGAAGGAACAGCTATTTCCTTCTGATCAGCGGGCAATAATGGTGGTTGGTAGCCTAAAGAGACCTCAAATGGTGAACGACCAGTAGCAACTGAAATGTGGGCGTTATGGGAGTACTCCACCCAAGGCAAATAATCACTCCAATCTATAGGGTTAGTGGAGGTCAGATACCTGAGGATGCTTTCAAGCTCCTGATTCATATGATCAGTTTGACCGTTGGACTGGGGGTGATACCCCAAGGTTAGTGAAACTTGGGCTTCTAAAGCCAAACAAAACTGTCTCCATATTTGGGAGGTAAACTGGGGATCATGGTCTGAAAGAATTTCTTTTGGAATTCCATGAAGTCGAAAAATGTTTTTTATTAGCAAATGGGCTGTTTGGTAGGCGGAAGACAGCTTCTTAAGGGGAATGAGGTGACAAGCCTTGGAAAAACGGTCAATGATTGTGAGGAAAGTGGTCATGCCGCGAGAATTAGGCAGTCCGGTAACAAAATCAAGGGCGATGTGAGACCAAGGGCATGCTGGGATACTAAGTGGCTGGAGCAAGCCTGCCGGAGGCTGATTAGAGGACTTGTTTCAGGCACATGTTGCACAAGCTTTGACATACTCGGTAACATCCTTATGCACCGATGGCCACCAAAATCTCCTGGAGATTAAACCCACCGTCCGACAGGCACCAGGATGAGCAGATAGTTTGGTCAAATGAAACCAGTGAATTAGTCATGCCCTGACGGAGGAGGGAACATAAGTACGATTAGGAGGACCAGTCTTAGGATCAGGTTCATGAAGTACGGCTTGCTGCACTACATTCTCAATCTCCCTTGTTAACGAGCCAACTACGCAGCTGGGGGGTAAGATTGGAGCGGGAGCGGATAAACCTCCGATAGAAATTTGCAAATCCTAGAAATCTCTGGAGCAGTTTGCGAGAATCAGGAAGTGGCCAATCCAACATGGCCTGGATCTTGTCCGGGTTGAAGCGAACCTGTCCACCCTCTAGAATAAATCCCAGGAAGGTGACTGAATCCTTATAAAACTCACATTTCTCCGCTTTAATGAATAGTCAGTTCTCCAAAAGACGTTGTAGAACTAAGCGGAGATGATGGCGATGTTCAGTGATGTCCTTAGAGTAGATAAGGCTGTCATCTAAATACACAAACACAAAAATGTTCAAAGAATCTCTCAAAACGTCATTGACTAGTGCCTGGAATACTGCTGGCACATTGCTGAGTCCAAAAGGCATAACAAGGTACTCAAAGTGCCCTAAAGGCGTCTTAAATGCCATTTTCCACTCGTCCCCCTTGCGAATACGGACGAGGTGATAAGCATTGCGTAAATCCAATTTGGTGAAAACAGTGGAACCATGTACGGTTCAAAGGCAGAGTAAAGGTAATGGATATTTATTTTTAACAGTTATTTGATTAAGTCCGCGATAATCTATAGAAGGACGTAATGATCCATCCTTTTTCCCAACAAAGAAAAAACCAGCACCTCGTGGAGAGGATGATGGACAGATGATACCAGCTGCCAGAGATTCAGAGATATATTTTTCCATGGTGGCTCGTTCAGGATTTGAAATGTTGTATAGGCGACTTGAAGGTAAAGGTGCTCCAGGAAGAAGATCTATTGCGCAGTCATAGGCCCGGTGAGGAGGCAGAGACAAGGCCCTAGACTTACTGAACACCATCCTCAGGTCATGATACTCAGTGGGGACTTGAGTGAGATCTGAAGGTTCCTCCTCCTTGTGTTCTGAAACAGAGACGTTAGGTGAGAGAGCCAACTGTAAACAAAAAGATAAGCATTTAGATGACCAGGATTCAACACGGACTTCGGTCCACTTAAGATGCGGATTATGAATCTGTAACCAGGGAAGGCCTAGAACCACAGAGCTATGAGATATGGGAAACACAAGGAGCATGATAAATTCTCTGTGATTACCTGATATGATTAGATCAAGTGGCTTGGTCTGGTGACTTATGGAGTAAAGGGAACTACCATCCAAAGCTTGTACTTGACGTGACACAGGAAGCGGTTCGGTCTCAATCTGGTATTTGTTGACCAGGGCTTGTTCGATTAAATTCTGATCGATACCAGAATCAATCAGGGCCGAAAAACTGATAAGTTTGTTGTTATACAACAAAGTAGCAGGCAAGGTGAATCTAGGGGTCTTAGAGTTACAATGCTGGTCCGCCGGCTCACCCTTTACAGTTGACGGACCCCCCCTTTTGGCCGAAGAGGGCAGGAAAAGACAAGATGATCTGGTGATCCACAATAAAAACATTGATTTGCTTCTTTTTGATGCTGTCGCTCATCAGGTGTAAGTCTGGTCCTACATAATTGCATGGGTTCTGGTTCAGGCGAACTGAATGGCTGGGTGCTGCAGAAGTGGATCTAGATCCAGAGATAATGGTAACTTATTCACTGTGCGCCCAGAGCAAGTCCTTCTCCTTTCTTTCATGCATGAATCGATACGTATATATAAGGCAATAAAGTCATTTAATTTCTTAGGTTCGTCTATCAGAGCTAACTCGTCTTTAACAGCTTCATCCAGTGATTGAAAAAATGCGGCTTTAAGTGCCTGCTGATCCCACCCTGAAGCTGCTGCTAATGTGCGGAAATCTACTGAAAACTCAGTTAGAGGTTTGTTTTGTTGTTGTAGCGCCATAACAAATAAATAAAATAAATTCTTCATAGGTGCATCCGAACTGATTACTGTTTGTAAACCTGGATTCAGCCCATCGAAGAGCTCTTCCTGTTAATAATCCTAATATGTAAGAAATCTTGACGTCATCATGAGGGAATGATTGAGGTGATCGGTTGAAAACCAGCTTACACTGTAGTAAGAAACCTCCACAGTCTCTGATCTCCCCAGAAAATTTCTCCGGGTTTGGGGAAGTTACGTCACGTCCGGAAGGTAGTTGCTGAGTCGGTGGAGGTTCAGTAGCGCCACCAGGCGAAGGGGAGTCCTTGGTACTGAGAACATGCTGTAAGAGAGAGGAAATCTGTTCAAGTTGTTGATTTGATTGTCTTTGTTGTTCATGAAGAGATCGGAGAGATGAACCTTGAGCCTGAATTTGGTGACTATGTTCACACAGGGTTCTTTTCAGTGTTTCTGCCTGGTCGGTTTGGCCTGAGTGTTCTGTCATTTTGGTTGCCAATCTGACCCACATGCAGAAAACCCTCAGAGAGAAAATTAAGTTTAACGTGTTTATTTGTTCACAGGTCCGATGGAGGTGGGATCTGGGACTAGAACCTCTCGGCTGCATGGAAGGGTAACAGGTAAGAGGATGATTACAATGGGGATTTTGCGGTGTGAGGCATCTTGCAGTTTGTTGCAGGTGCTGGTTCGCCGGAGGGGAGTTGTTCCGGGTCTGGTAAGTTTGGTAAGCCTGGTCACTTTGATAATTGATCCTTTCCACAGATCATAACTTTGATTCGTTGTTTCCTTACTGATTTGGTCCAGTGCTGCCGCTCGCTAGAGGGTGGACAGGTTTCGCTCAGAGAAGCTGAGGTTATGGAGTCCAACGGCTGCCAGCAAAGCCTGACTGGAAATCTTGGCAATGGAGGTGAGGTCAGGTAGGTTCTTCAAGGAGCTTGAAATGGGTCCAAAACTGAACCTGGAAAATAAGCGAGGACAACACTGATAAGTCAAAGCTTAGAATAAACATGGTTATCATAAACGTGGCCAGTTGAATGTACCACAGAGGCAAAACACTCAGGCGTCGAAGTGCTGGCAGCATGCTCCTTATAAACCTCCCAGCTTGATCAAGGAGATGGAGAACACCTGTCCAAACCTAACAGCACACACTCGCNGGGTATCATAAACTTGGCCAGTTGAATGTACCACAGAGGCAAAACACTCAGGCGTCGAAGTGCTGGCAGCATGCTCCTTATAAACCTCCCAGCTTGATCAAGGAGATGGAGAACACCTGTCCAAACCTAACAGCACACAAGCGCCACCTAGAGGCGAAGCAAAGTAAATAGCAGGCACAAAAATACAAACAGGAACTCCCAGAGCCCGACAAAAAGTAATGTCATTGTTCAAAGGAAACAATCACTTAATAAATGAGTAAAATATAACATGTACATTTTGCTTATTCAACTAAGATAGCCATTGTCTGTTTCCGTGTTAGATAGTTTATTATTTCTTCATTATTATTCTTTTTACTTTAACTGGCCTTTACTACAGCTAAAAACAGGGACCTAACTGGTCCTTCAAAATACTAAGTGAAGAAAACAAAAATGGGAGTGGCACAGGAGTGGGAGTCGTTCTAAATGGGAGCGTGATGGGAGTGGGAGTCAATTTACCAGGAGTGGGACGGGACAGGATTTTTTTCTGTGGGAGCGGGATGAGACAGGAGAGAAAATCCACTCCTGTGTCACCCTCTACTCCAGACCTGAACCCAATTAAAAATCTTTGGATGGAGCTGAAAGCCCGTATTGCCCAGCGACAGCCCTAAAACCTGAAGGATCTGGAGGAGATCTGTACGGAGGAGTGGTCCAGATTCCCTGCTGCAGTGTGTGCAAACCTCGTCGAGAACTACAGGAAATGCCTGATATCTGTTATTGCAAAGGGTCCTGTACCAAATATTAAGTTTTGTTTTTTCTGATATATCAAGTACGTATGCAATAAAATGCTAATTAATTACCAAAAAAATCACACAGTGTGATTTTCTGGAATTTTGTTTTAGATTCCGTCACTCACAGTTGAAGAGTACCTATGATAAAAATTAAAGACATCTACATACTTTGCGAGTGGGAAAACCTGCAAAATTGGCAGTGTATCAAATACTTGTTCTCCCCACTGTATGTGATTCAGGTGTATTGACATAGAAACACATCTAAAAGTTTCAGAAAAATGACCCTCAAGGACTGATGACCTGTGTCTTAAGGGGACTGGTTGCACTGGATACTTGTGTAAGACACAGCAGTTTTTAAGGAAGAGTCTCTGTAATGGAAACAAGTGAGATCAATGAGAAGTAGGACACAAATCTCTTATTATAAATATCCTCTGGGAAGAGGCATGCTCTGCAATGTTTGCAATATTTTCCCTCACTAACATATTATCATTCAGATGTCAGGATGTATTAGAAAAATGAATAGGTAACAGGTACATGAACATGGCGTTAGGTTTGCAGGTGCAAAGAAAGAAAATAGCAGTCGTTCGTAAACAGCTATTTCCTGACTGAGAAGTAAAAGTATTGATTTTTACCTTGCAGCATATAAGAAAAGACAGCTTATACAGAAGTGGCAACTGAAAGAAGGTCATCTTCAGTGTCTTCATACTTCATAAACCATAGTAAACTATTTATGACATCAAGTACAGAGAAAAGCTGTAGTTTTATGAGTACTATCCCTACAAATTATGGTAAAGAAATTGTTTGCTTTTAAAGATTCGCTTTTTCTCCTGCTGCAACTTCTTGATCCTTTACTAAACTGCTTGGAGGAAAGTTGCATCAGATATGGAAATACTAAGAAAAGGACCGAAAGATGGCGACTATGCTGCCTCAGTAAGCTTCCTGCTTACAAAAGGCCATTAGCCAAGGTGCATAGCTGACAGATGAAGGCCCCCTGATGGTGCTGGTTCAAGCTGTGATTTACAATCTTTATATTTAACAGGAGAGAGATTAATTATTGCTGGCAAATTGACAGGGCCAGTGAGGTGAGGGAGGTTTCTGACTGACATCGCCATTCCTCATGGCACTTCAAGCTTGTGGGCACTGCTCCTGACCTTGAGATGCCAGGCATTTTGGGCATCCCGCCCTCCTCCCACCAACACCTTTCTGGCCCCCTTTCCCCCCTCTAATAACCATCCTTTATTCTTTGCAGGAATGCTGCACACTTCAAGCTGAGCTTCCAGGACACAATGGTTGTCATGGTAAAGCAAACAATTACTCTCAAGCAGAACTGCCTTACAGTTTTTGTTGATTTTGTGGGGCTTGTGCTCAATCATGTTCATGAAAAGAGTGTGTGGTCTTAAAAGAACCCCTCACTGTTACGTATGTGCTAGCTGCTACTTCTTTTGGTGATGCATTGGGATTTTCTCATCTTTGTCATTTAACGCATAAGTGATGTTTTTCTCTCCTCTATGCTCCTTGTCTTTGGAGAAATGTGTTTGCTAAATCAATGTAATGTCATAAAGACACACAGGGTTGTCGTAGGTCTAATGCCACTGCAGCGTCACACAGTTCATGATGATCCCACCCACGATGAGAGGATAATGTCTGTGCAGGAACATGAAGAGTTGTGTCAAGTCGAAAAGCACCATAATTATGGACATAATGGATACATTTCACTAGGTTTTTTTTTTAATAATCTGTTTCTATGAGCATATCACAGGATTTCCAAATTTCACCTTTGGCAAAATTTGTAACAGTCATTAGGAAATGTACAATTTGAATGAAGAAAAATCTTTATGATGTTTTAGTTGTTGTTTTTTTTTACCTGACCTGACCAGGCCTTTCAATCCATTCATAGCCTCACAAAGAGCATCAAGTTGCTTAAAGATTAAAAACAATTATACAATTTCATGAGAATCTTTTCTAAAAGTAGCTTTAAGATTCAATGATGGAAAACATTTTTGTCTTTTATAGTTCATGTAAATCAAAGAATTAAAGGGACTAAATAAATCTATATGTTTATAGACTTTGCGCACTACATTGGTTGTATTCAGTGCAAAAAAGAAACTTAAAACAAAGCCAGAAAGCTGATGTGAAAATAATTATTCTCTTGGGACATGTACGGGAGGTATTATATTTTGAGGCACTTATTCATGAAAACATCCTGGAGGTCTTCTAAGGCCTTATTCACAACTCCTAGACAGCTCTGCTGTCCGCTTGACCACAAATAACGTGTAATGTAAATGTTGTCATCTGTCTCCATCCACTTGGTTCCACTAGGGATGTTTCTGTAGACGTCTGCGTGCAGCCCAGATTTCTGTGACGACAGGGACCACAACACTCTCAGTTGGAGGATGGCAATAAACAAACAGCAGACAAAGAGAACAAAGTTTCAGATCATGAGCAGATGGAGGACAATAACAATAAAGTTAGTTGTAAAGAAAAACTTTAAGGAGAGATCTGCTGTTTTCCCAGAATTTATACTTTATCTCTTAGGGAAAACAAGGACACAGAAAGTGAATCAACTTTCTGGTGAGAAACCACTTTATTGTTTATTTTTTTCTTCTTCTCCATCTCTAAGTATAGAGCATATAATCAAGCACATTATCGCCCCCTTAAAGGTTGTAATGAAAACTGTATATTTCAGCTGAGCCAAAACTGGCAGAAATAGCAGCATGTTCCAGCAGCTTACGTAAACCCACACAGAGAAGTATCTCAAGGACTTAAAGCTTTTGAACTGAGGATGTACCTCGCTAGCTTGAGTCAATTTGCCAGTGGATCCCACTATAAAACTGAGATAAGTTCTTTAGTTTGTAGCTTCCACTGTTTATGCATTTAATGACAAACTGAGCTTTAAGTATTGCTCTGACCCACTAATCTGTAAAGCTATTGCTTGGCACAGCTAAAGGTGCATAATCTATCATATGCCAGGACTCATGATTACTGCTCTGGACACCAGAAAAATTTAGAAACTTGAGTCAAACAGATATGTTATATCCTGTTTAGCCACACATTTCAGACAGCTATCGGGTCAAAGACAACTTGCCCAACTCGACACACTCTGATCTGGTGGCTGCCTTACAGAGCTGCGAGGTGTGCACACGAGAGGTGGTGGCTCTGAGCTATATCTCTGCACTGAATTGCTGTCTAAACCTAGTTTATATTAACACTTAATATAATAATAAACCACATTATTTATTTATGTGTGCAACAACTTCTCCTTGTTCTGACTTTTTACATTTTCAGATTTTCTCTGAATTTACGCTTTGCTTTAATACAGTATAGCAAAGCTGCTCTTTTGCCAACCAGAGGCAAACCAAGACGTGGAGTTGGGGCTTGTGACATTATGCTGGAATGGGCTTATTATGCTCTATTATGCACTCATGATTCACCTTTTTAATTGAAGGGCAGTCAGAATAACAAATTGGAATTAAGGACATTGTGGAAAACACAGAAGAAGTACTGAGTAAAGAAGTAAATTGGGCTTTTTCAGCATGCTGGATATGAATAAAAAATGCTGGTGTCATTAAATATAAAGATGACATCAGATAAATCTATTGTTTTGACCATGGATGTTTGCTGCTATTTTTCATCTTGTGAAAAGCATTGATTATTTTCTTAAATTCAGTTCAATTTATTAATGCAGTGTCAATACAAAAGAAGTGTTACAATATATTGACACATAATGTATATCACCCTAAACAGAACACAGTTCAGTTCAAAATAAGTTTATCTCAATCTACTGTAGTTCATTCCAGTACAGTCAAATTCAGAACAGTTCAGTTCAATTCAAACTATAATACAGCAGTCAAAGTCAACTGGATCATCACTGATAAAACGTTAAAAGGAAAGTTTTAAGCCTACCTATTTCTTTTTGCTAAAGGACCATTAACCATCCACTAATTTATCTTACCCATTTAATCTTTGCAGGGTTGTACGTGCCTGGTGCCTAACTTCAGCGGTCAATTGGCAGCCAGCAGGGCGCACCTTAGGTAGGCCATCAGTCCATCACAGGATAACAAAGAGACTCACAGGACAGATAACCATGTATGCATACACACCCACTCAAATTATCAGCAAAGCAGGCAATTAACTTAATTTGCATGTTTTTGGACAATGTAGAAAAACCGACAGAACCTAACAAAACCAATGCATGCATGGGGAGAACAAATGCAATTCAAAAAATCCCTGGCCCAGGAGTTTTTTGCTGCAACTGCTATAAGGTGCAGCGCACAACACCGTGTTACTTTTAAAAGAGAAACTAAAACTGACTAACTTGATTGGTTAACTTGATCTGTTCGTCTTCTAAAGATGTTAACACCTCATTTGTGTATTTTTCTACAAAATATGCTACATTTCCATCCACTTATTGTGTTATACACTTGAAATCTAGTTTGCTACCAGCGACAGCAGAACAGAGCAAAATCTTTAAATCTGTTTTCATTGCTGTTGTGGAGTTCAGCCAAAACAGAGGCATGTTAGTGAACAGTTAACACCAGTTTTACCTGTCTCTCTGTCTTTTAGCAATGTGTTTCCAGCTGAGATAATCATCCGAATAAAATTTGGCATTTGATATGCCTGAAATGTGAATGCTGTAAGACCTTTTAAATAAATATTTCTTTTCGAAGGGGAATAAAGGGCCTAATGTTAAAACACAATGTTCTCTACCATAAAATCGATTTGCTCCCCAACTGATACCAAGCCCTAGGTCCAACTATCAGCAGGAAGACTTCTTGCGTGGATGTGACTGAGAAATCTGAGGAACAACACATCCGGAGCACCTCTGATCCTAAGCAGCAACTTTTACCTCATCACCGCTACACACTTCATCTCAGTGTTTCTGTCCTAAAGTCACTCCTTACCTTTGCCTTGCCAGCCTAAACATTTCTGCTCACTGCTGTACACAGCCTACATAATATATGCCACTTTTCCTCAATACCTTCATCTGGCTGAGAATCACAATCATGACTGCATGCAAATGGTTTACTTTCAGTAAACCATCTGTGATGGTTTATCTTTTTTGTGCCATGACCGTGAAGACGGCATTAGGGAAGGTCTTTCTGCAGGAGCGATGGCCACCTTTACAAATCCTCTGCCATCCCCGCCAGTGTACATTACAGATGGAAATCACTGGGGGATTATAGCAGCAAAATCAGCTCTGCTTGGATTAAGACGCAGATTGCCATCAGCCGTCTCATGCTTCCTCTGCCTCGCTGTGTTTCTCAGTCTTCACAACTCCTGAATCAGACCACATCTGAAGGCAAAGCTTTAGAAGGAGAGATCACACCCATCCAGAGAGTTAGCATGGGAGCAATTAGCTAGCAGGTGCAGTGTGCTGATCTTTTCATAATAAATGTATTATATGCAATACAACAACCACCGCCCCATCTTATTCAGCTGAATCAAGGTTCATCTCTTTTCATCACTTGCAGTTTTTTCCACACATGACGACCAAAAGCAAAGCAGCCACAATTTGAGGCAGAAACACAAGATAAAGGTTGCAAAATCTGACTTCTCCCCCAGACGTCAGTTCAAACTGGGATATTACTGATTCTCAATCCAATTATATTTATTGACCATATAAAATCTATTCCGAGGGTTGATGAATAATCTTTACTGCCAAGTTACAGGGATTGCATCACTATAATTGCAGTTGGTTGTGGTTATCACTTTCCCTCCACCAAAATAATTGTGTTGCACTAACCTCCTGACTATGATCACTGACAGACATTATTGTTATTAATCTCCTTTTTAAGAACAAAAGCTCTGTGACCTACTCCTGCTATCATCTCTCTCTCTCTCTCGTCAGATTTTTGTAAAACTGTGCGACGTACAATTATTTCCCAAGCATTTCCGCCTATAACAAAAACATGGAGAGATCATGTCAAAGAAGATGCAAGTAATCCACCGTGATTTCTGAGGCACTGCCCCAACTCCATAAGCACTAAAGACGCTGAAGGTCACGCACTTTTAACGGATCACTTAGTGAAAACAGTCTGCTGTGATGCGGAGATAGCCACATCATAACGGCTCTCACTTTGCAAGGCACGTTTAATTCAGTCCGCAAGGTCAGAAGGGTCAGTGGACAAAGTGTTCCTCATCTTTACTGACAAGCAGCCACATGCAGCTCTGCTCAGCTCCCTACGAAGAGTGCTACTGCTCTCTACTGATGGCTGCAAAACATTTAATGTACCTGACAACAGTCTGAGCCAGATTTACCTTGCAACTGACATTTCATGACAGTGTGGTGATGATCTCTTTTAGTAATTCAATTAACAAAAATGTATCTTTCATATGTTCTTGCCAATGCAGCAGATTGCATAATGAGTTCATAAGTTGTTTTTTTTTGACACCTATTTGTTCCATCAAACTTCTGGTTCTGATCCTCACACAAGCCTCCATCTTTTTTTTTTCAACTCCATCACCGAATCCTGCAGGATTTGTAGCTGACTGGCAGTTCTGAAACGTGTTATGTGGTTCCTCTGACTGAACAATGAACCCACCCTGATATGATGCCATTAATGCCAATTCTGTCGTCTGCTGCGTTGTCTCCATCTAGTGGTACGTGGGTGTATTGCAGCAAATTCCTGCAGCCCAGACCTGTAGGTTCATTTTAACACTCACAATATGTTACTTCCATGAGGCTTACATCTTGCTGTCATATATCTATCTGTTTCTGTTTGGGGCCTAAGTGTCATAGGAATAAAATCCCTCAAAATAAATAAAAAAATAATAAATAAAGTGAGGGAATGCACCTCTGTACTTATTATTTTCTTATCACCATTAAGTTAGCTACATAGGACTTTCCTGCTGGAAGGTGAACCTCGTTCCCAGTCTCAAGTCTTATGCAGCCTTTCACAGTTTTACTGCCAGAATTGCCCACTATTTATCTCCATTCCTCCTCCCATCAACTCTGACCAGCTTCAAATTCACTGCTGAAGAAACATAATGCTTCCACCATCATGTTTCACCATGTGGATGATGTTTTCAGATTGGTGTGCAGTGTAACAGTTTTCCATCACACATAAGATTTATTATGTAGGCTAAAAAGTTGAATGATCTTTGGAGAGCTACTGTTGGCCTCTAGACGGCTTCTCCGATTAGTGGTCATCTTACCTGGGCGGTCATGTCTTGGCAGGTTTGTAGTTGTGAGAGGCTTTTTCTATTTTTGGCATATGGGTTGAACATTGTTTTGTTGGATGACAAAGACTTAGGATGTTGGTTTGCAGTCTAACCCTACTTTAAAGTCCTTCACACTTTTAGCTCTGGCCTGACTGGGGTGGGTTTTATTTTGGTCTTCATGATGCTCTTTGGTCACTAATGTCTTCTATGCCACCACACAACAGCTGCATTAATATGCAGATTAAATTACACACAGGTGGAAATAGGTTGTACTGGAGTATGTTTTAGGGTATCAGATTAGAGGGGATTGAATACAAATGCATGTCCCAATTTTTAGCTTTTATCACATTTTTTTGAAAGCCATGTATCCTTTTTCTTCCAATTTACAGTTCTGCATATTGATATATCACATAAAATATTGGTGGTTGACAAGTGACAAAATGGGAAAACATTTAAGGGGTATGAAAACTTCTGCATGAACCATTGGAATCAAAACCTTCCTACAAGATAAAGCCATACTAAACAATACACGTATACACGAGACTCTGGTTAAAGAGAGGAACTTTGTCAGTCAAAGCACCACAAAGAACTTAGGGAGGCAGATGATTCAGAGCATCGACAAAGATGTTTCGTTCCAATTACAAGACTGAGACTGAAAATCATAAAGAAAAGCCCACAGAGATTTGCAGCTCCTTCAACCAACCACAAAGAGACTTCAAAAGGAGTCACAACAGACTGGAGATGACACAAAACTGCAACAAACAACTGCAAAAACTCTGTAGAGAGGGGATTCATAGATCTGACACCCGGGTGGTAACAATGACTTTCAAATCAAATCATAAAATATAAAATAAAATAAAAGTGCCCATACAGAAATAAAAAACAACCAAAAAGAGATGAAAAATAAGAAAAGAGGGGATGCAAAAGGATGACAGAGACAAACAACAGGCACAAGAACAAAGAAACGAACATGTTTCATATTTTTTTTAGCCCTATTGCTTTGCAGCTTCAGGGGACATTTGACAAGTCTTTTTCCAGAGGCCAGTTGGCTTTTAATCCATCCATGTTTCCACCTATGCCATTTATATGAATGGTGAAAAATGCTGTACTAGGCAAAAAAATAAAAATCCCTGTGTGAATTTTTCCAAAACAATACAACCACCACCTCAGGCTTCAAAATCTCCTCATGGTACCATCACCTTTCCAACACTGTAAACTGAGAATAAGATATTTATTTAAAAATAAAAAGATTTCTATTTCCTTGATCTTAGATATGAAGCACAGAGTATGAAGAAAAGAAAACAACTTTCAAAGGGGCCCAGGGCCAAAGTTTCAATGAAGTCCTTCATGATAAAAATGGGTTTGTACTAAACATGCAGTTCACTCATCTGCCCGCCTGCCCGTCAACAGCATATAATGATGTCATTACAACCACAATAGCCCGCCTAGGCGTTCAGTGTGTAATGGATAATAAGTGTCTATCCACCGCTGACAGCTTTCAGGGTCCCTGATGCTCAAGTGTCTGGAAGCCTTTCTTCTCTTGGTTGATGGACTGGTTCTTTACAACACACTCAACGCACGAGTTTGCCTATCTGCCATATGGTGTGCTGGTACAAAAAAAAGAGCTCACTTAAACATGCATTGTATTGTTGTCTTATGAGGCTTTAATAGTATTTTGAAGGAGAATCAGCGAGATGAAAAAGGACTGACCAAGACGCATAAAAGTTAATGCAGAAATAGGAATATTTGAAAAATGTGCAGAATACTTCGACCTATATTGAACAGTGAAAGTACTTTAGTGGTATACACTATATAATAATAAATGTGCACCCTGTTAGTGCTGTTTGTATGTCCTTGCATAAAGGAGCTGTCAGTATGTTCTGTGAATTTTAATAATCATCTTTAACTTATTTCTTATTAGTTTTGCAAATTTAAAC
This sequence comes from Characodon lateralis, assembly GCA_036250325.1. Taxonomy (NCBI): domain Eukaryota; kingdom Metazoa; phylum Chordata; class Actinopteri; order Cyprinodontiformes; family Goodeidae; genus Characodon; species Characodon lateralis. The sequence continues at coordinate 1,800 of JAHUTJ010058136.1, read as the reverse complement.
TAATTGCAACTAAAGCCGCCTGCCTTTTAGAAATAACAATCAGTGTGTGTATTTATTTTCTACACACATCACCAAAACTGAGAAAATTGGTGTTGGTTGATTTTTTTTTTTCTTTGTTGAAATAAAGTTTCTTGGCAATAAATGTCATACCACTTAAAATACTGCCTTTCCCTTTAAATAAAGCCACATCTGTAAGAAAAATGCATTTATGGGTTGAGCAGCAGAGCTGAGGCTTGTATCCATGAAAACCTGCCAGATCCTCTCTGTCAATGCCAAACAGTTTACTCTGCTACCGGCTGTTGTTTGGTGTAATTTATTGGATTGAAGGAACATACAGTCATGTTCAATAATTTAGATTAGGCATTCCAAAGAGGCTTAAATGTTTCAGATAAAACATACAGTATCTTTTGAAAAAGACAATTTTTAAAAAGGTATCAAACATATTTTCATTAAGCCCACATTTCTGTAATATTCTACTTTTCTAATAAATGTCGTGTTTTCAATAGCCGTAGGTGGAAAATCATCATAATTAACTGAAAAAATGCTTTAAAACATCAGTATGTGTGTAATAATTCTATATACTGTGTTTGACTTAGTGAATTCAGTGAAATAAATTAACTTTTTAATATTATTCTCATTTATTTGAAATGACTGTATACTTGCAGTTGAATCATTTATTCATTTAACAAGCAGGGGCCTCAGCACTGTGCAGAAGAACAGGACACAACAATAACAGCCTGTCACCTCCTCATGTTGGCAGCACACCCAGGCTGATCCCACAAGTGTTCAGTGGGGCTGAGATCAGGACTAAAGGTAAGCCGTTCCATCATCCTCACTCTGACATTCTGGAAGTAGTCTCCGCTAAACCCAGTTCTGTGGTGGTGAGTTCATTCCCAAACTGTAAAGATATGGAATTGCCACTGGTAGCAGAATCTCAGCTTGATATCTCGCTGCATTGAGATAGTTTCCAGTGATGACTACTCTTGTTTTTCCAGTGAGGGAGTTTGGCACTGGCAGAAGTTTTTCATGGATGCAACCAACAGAAATAAATGCATTTACTTTAAAAATGTGGCACCATTTTGGGGAAAAGAAGGTTTTGCAATAGTATAGATTTATGGTCAACAAGCACTGTTAAAACTAAGAAATAAGCACAAATAGAATGCTGATAATCTATTTAAGGCTTAAACTTCAAATGTGGTATGAGAACATGAGAAGACTACTTTGGAATGGAGGTGCTCTCACCAGACAGAAATAATATATAGAAAAACAAAAGACCTTAAATGCCTTAACAAATCTATCTTATTAACTAGAAATCAATGAGCAGTCATTGTTATTTTCACAGACTCACTAACAGCATTATCAGGGAAACTTTTATGTCATCAGCATCATGATACTGAAAACCCTCGAATGGACTCTCTAAATTAACTATCTGCTCCATAGCAATCACCAGTTAATAGTTTATTGACAAAAATCCACAAATTTTAGAAACAATGGCTGATAATAGTTAGAAGATGCTGCTTTTGTAACTTCCTGTATCAGAGAGCTGTGCTGCAGTTTCTTCTTATGCAAACATGAACAAGCGGAGATTGGATTTCAGCAATATTTTTAATTATTTCTGTCCTAATCTATAACAATGTCACAGTTTAAGCTGAGTACAGGAAGGTGGTGGACCGCTTTGTGGCATGGTGTGGAAACAATTATCTCATCTTGAACGTGACTAAAACAAAGGAGATGATTGTAGATTTTAAGAGAAACAGGAATAAGTCAAAAACTATTTCTATCATGGGAGAAGAAGTGGAG
>JAHUTJ010058135.1:0-27487 GCA_036250325.1 Characodon lateralis | reverse complement strand
AAAAGTTTGACACATCCAATAAATTTCATTCCACTTCATGATTGTGTCCCACTTGTTGATTCTTCACAAAAAAATTAGAATTTTATATCTTTATGTTTGAAGCCTGAAATGTGGCTAAAGGTTGAAAAGTTCACACTGTATCCCGCACATTTTGAGCTGTACACCCTTACCTACTACATTTCCCACTCCTTGCATTTCACTAAGCTGCACTGCAGAGAGTGGGGAGCACATTGGAAGATCCATGCTGCTGATTCCGCTTGACTATTGATGTCCTGTCAGCCCCCAGGGGCCACTTATAGTGGGAGGAAACCAGAGTCAGCACTTACTGAACCTCCAGGTGGTGGAGGAAAAGCACAAACCATGTATGTGCTTCTTTTCACCATGTACAAATGAAAGGAGATTCAGGGAAAATTGATTGTTATCTATTGTAGCTCACAGTGATTTTAAAGCTTTTTTCTTATTAGAAAGGTTTCTGTGTGACAGCTAAACTCTTGGGGGAGCTTCAGCACATCTTGGCTATCTGGTGTTGGCTAGTCAATTTCTAAATATGAGAACATTTCAATTCCTACAATCTACATAGTGGTATGCTGCTGCTTTGCATCCCCTAAAGTGTCCAAGTGAAATTAAAAATGCTCACAAATTTATTGATTTCCATTGTCCTCCCCTTCCCTAACACTCACAAATGTGACAGGCGCTCTGTTCCCTAACATGCTGTGAGGAAGCAGCTCACAGCAGTGGCAGAGCTGAGATTCTGACCTCCAAACATCATTGGTCAGCATAGTGGGGAGTGGGAGATATACTGCGGTGTGCTTTTTGTGCAGAGGACTGAAAAAACATGCTACATATCGATGTTATCCATCTCTGTGTGCAAATGATGGCATTTTCTAATATCTCTACTTTGCATTTACACTCAGATCATCCCCCTTTGGTCAGCTTCACCAATCAGGATGATCTAATATCCTGATTGTGTGAAAAGATCAGGCTAATAAAGGTTTCACCTGTTCCTTCACATGTTTTCTGATTTCCTATGAAATCCTGTAGATTTTCTCACAGCACTCTCTTATGAATCTAGAAATCAAAACAACCTCCTGCACTAGAGTTGATTTTTGAGTAAAAACAAACAAATGTAAAATGAAGCACTCAAGAGAAGTACTCTCACTACACACCCTCCTCTCAGTGTGCAGTGAGGATGATCATTTTTGTCTGAGGTAATGTGTTTGCTTTTATAAAATAGGTTCACACACGCTTATATATAACCAAGAGGGTAAACTTACAGTTTGTGTTGAGGCATTCCAACACTCCAGAGATCCAGTCTGCAAATGAGGGAGAGGAGATTTACCCAGTAAGATTAAGAATGTGGCACACGCGCTCTTACTGACAAAGCTGCTGCCTGCTTCCATTTATCCATTTTGCATGAGTGCATTCAGTCACAAGCAGGCAGGACACACACCGGCTGCAGTAGGTGAAACATATAGATCAGAGCCACTTACTTGATCCCCTTCCATCCAATGCATCCAATGCAAAGTTATTGTTCTTGTGAGAGTCTCACTTCAGCCTTATTGCTATCATCCATGCCTTAGTTTGCCCCCTTCCTTTTCTGAGCTTTTAGCAGAGCACCACATGATATAGCTGGAGTTCTGGCAGACCATCTCTCTCTGCATCATGTCATACTTGTGATATATATCTTAGTTCATTCAATTGCCATTGTATGTCCCATTGAATTTGCAACATTGTTTGCATATATAACCACAACCACAATGCTGACACAGTAGAAGTTATCCTTGCTTTTAGCAGGTCTTCTGCAGGTCAGCCTTTGGCACAAAGCCCTGTAGTGTTAGCAGCCTCAGCTTAGTGGCAGCATAAACCAATCAGGTGGCCTAAGGTCTATCCCAGGAACAACCTGCTCTGTTTATCAGCATGAGGGATAAAGGGGAAAACAGGAGGTAGGGAGGTGTTAATGTAGCCCTGTCGGGTGGAAATGTATAAAAAGCTTTTCCTAATTGTTTTAAATTAGTGTTTTCCTTTTATACCTATAGGATAACATTGAAATAAACACAAAGATTCTCATAAGAAAATATTAATCTAGTTAGCAGGCATGCATGCTGTGTTAGATAGTCACTCGGGGTCAGTGTCCTCTCTTCATCTATTATGAGAGTTGGAGTGCTAAGTCGATGGAAAATTCTGAAAAAAGTCAACAGCATGTGCCACGAGGGAATAAAAGGAATTTAAGATAATAACACACATAAAAACTTGTTTGAACCTGTTTTTGTCAGATACACACAGAACACTGCTGGAAAAGTGCTGTGAAAAATGTTCCTCCTGCAAAGATGTCTGGCCTTTTTGTCACGCCAAGATGTTTTATGTGTACACACATATATATATATATATATATATATATATATATGTCACATACTTGGCCTATATATCACAAATAGCATGAGTAGATATAAAGCACAGTTTTGAAACTGAAATTATTGAGGGAAAAAAGTAATTACCTCCTAAACTACTCAAGCTCCTTTGTCATTAGCAACAGTCATAAAGCATTTGTGATTACTTGGCTCTTTTACATTCCTGTGGATGAAGTTTTCCACACTTTGCTTTTAATTGTTTTAAATTGGCCACATTGAAGGGTTTTCAAGCATCAACATCCTGTGCCAGGTTATGCCGTAGCATCTCAATTTGATTTAAGTCTGGGCTTGGAGTAGACCATTCCAAAATGTTCTTTTTTTGAGCCATTCAGGGGTGGACTTGCTGAGGTGTTTTGGAAAATGTATTCTGCTGCATAATGTAAGTGCACTTGAGCTTAAGGTCACAAACTAATCGCCAGACACTTCCCTTCATAAGATTTTGGCACAGAGATGAAGTCATAGTTCCATCATTTATGGCAAGTCCTGTAGGTCTTGACACAGCAAAGGAGCCCAGATCATTACCCTACCACCACCATGTCTTGGGAATGTTTGCTGGCAAGTGATTCAACACACTGAATCCAATTGAATTTATTTGGTAATAGTACAATGGAGAGCAAGATGGCAACAGTCAAATTTCATCACTGAGGATACAAAAACAAAAGAGCCAGGGGTTTATTTCCCTTAGATACCCAACACCAAACACAAACATACACGTATAGAACCAACAATATAAGTAAACACAGAAAGAAAATACTGTTAAAACAAAACATGTGAAATATAAACAAAAACAGAAACTATGCAGAATATACATGAAAATTTGTTACAAATCATATCAAAATATTTAAACAAAATTACACGTTCAGGGCTCTTCTTACAAATGTGTTTCTTTACTCTCAGGTAATGTCCTTGTACAATGATATTGTACGATAATCACAGATAGTCTAGACAGCTATCTTGTTGCCATTGACCATTTTTAGACTGGTGTGTTACTCCTAAATTTCATATTAATGCATGTAAAACTGTCGAGATGCTGATGGAGCCGAGATCAGTTGCTGTTCACACATGGCAACATTAACAAACACATTGTTAGTGATTTTAGCTGGCTCACACAGGTACTGTGTATCTCCAAGTTCGTCTTTATGTTTAAGTTCACCTTCATTTTTCACTACAACTATGGTGTGCTGTACCTTGCTGGTTTGGTAACCTGACGGTTAAGACAAAGGCCCAGATTTGTTATTTAGTGAGGGCTGCAGACAGAGTAATGGGTACCATGATCCAGACTAATTTACATGAGCTCTAACTATCATTAAAGTCAGGGAGAACGGACAAGTTTCCATCATTTAAACAAAATCAAATAAAAAGTTTGTTCTTTCTACTTTCAATCAAACTTGTAAATGAGCGGCTGGCAGGAGATGAACAGAAACAAAGATAAATAGTGCTCTGTGTTTTTGCACTTTTTTTTTTACATCTAGTTTTGTTGCATTTTTGTATTGTTCCCTTTATATAACACAAATAACATCTAACATTACCAATTTAAAGCTGGTTGGATGACTAATTGAAAAAGCATTGTCATACAGTTCTTGTGTAAATTGGTTTATGAATTAAATGCAGCACAGAAAAGAGAAAAATATACATACACTATAAAATAAACTTTGCAATAGGTTTTACTGATTGAATACTTAGTTTCAATAGGACTTTGAGATTGTGCAGCTTTGAATTTTGGTGAATCTGGTTTGATTCATGGCACACTTAATGGGATATCTAACATTACTCCTGATACTCTTATAGTAACCTTGCTGTGATTTAAATTAGTTTTTGGACAGTTACCTGAAATGACTTATCACTTCAGATGAACATATCATCAATACGGGACACTAATGGTGATAGGACAGAACAGGACAGTTCTGTTGATCTATGATGGCTAAACATTACTGGGATGCCTTCAGCACCAGCAGCAGATCATTTCTGCTGTCCCATTAGTGCTGACCTTACAAAATGGACTTGCTGATACCATTATGTTAAGATTTATTACTATTTTAAATGTCACGCTAATGCACTTACTTTTAGCCTAAAACTGCAAGGACAACAAGATGCAGAGTAGAATAAATCTATTTCATCACATTTGCTCACAACCTTTATTAGGCTACCTACTTGGAGACTCATTTATTTCATTGTTGTAGAATGTATTCTGCTAAATTATGACCTTAGCCAATGGAGGAATGTGCAGAAAGGAGATCAAATTAAAACTAGCTTAGCTTTCAATAATTCCTAACAGTGGACTACAGAATAAACATTATTGTCTATCTCTTAAAAAATATTTAATTTGACATTTTCGCTACAAATAAACATGAACTTAGGCACCAAAAAAAAAAAAAAAAAAAAAGAAATTCAACATGACATAAACATATCAAACCAAAAGCAGCAACAAAAAAAATTAAGAGCAAAAAACAACATGATTTATAAGAGTGGCATAACATGCTGAACGAGCTAGACACGTCCCCACATTTCCTTAAATCTGTCGGTGGTGCCAGGGGTGCACAGTCAGTTTTTCTGTTTGAATAGCCCACAGCATCTTATTCATCTAATTTACTTATTATTCTTATTATTTGAGAAGCAATCACACATTAGGAGGCTGTAGTTTGGGTGGGATGTTCCTGGAGGCCATGAGAAAATTGCATTTTAAAGTTCAGCCAACATTGGACAGACCAAGAAGGCCAATGATCATCTGAGAGATACAGCAAAAGTATTTATACTCCTTGAACCTCTTCACATTAACACCACACATTTCTCTGTATTTTATTGAGATTTTATGTTATAAATCAACGCCAAGTTGTGCATAACTGTAGAGTGGAAGGGAATGGTTTTTTGTGTATGTGTGGTTGAAAACTAACACTACATATTGGGCTGAACACATAATCTCTCAAAGTGAAACATGGTTGGAGCAGCATTATGCTATGCTTCTCTTCTGTGAGGACAGGAAAGCTAGTCATTTTTGTGTAAAAGAACAGCCCTGAACATACAACCACAGTTTATGAGAGAATAGTTTGGATCAATTGATGTTCATGGTTGTTTTCAGTCTGACTGGCCTTGAGCTACTCTAAAAGAGAAAGAATGGGCAAACGTTTCAGTCCTTAAATGTGTAAAGTTAATACAATAAAAGAAGTGCAGCTGCAGCAAATGGTTCTACAAACTATGGACTTAAACATTTTTGGGAAAAAAAAAGTTTTTCCCATGAGTGACTTGGTGACATAAAATCCCAATAAACTAGATTGAGGTTTTTACTTGTAATAGCTGATTTGTAATAAACAGATAGAAGCTGCTGCAAAGAAAAAAAAACTGTGAAAAATGATCGTTAGTGACCATTAATAATCGTATCACCATGGAATATTCAGCGAAGGTCACATACAGTTACAGTTCATCTCATTCCATAAAAATCGAAGCATATTTGGTACAAAAGGGTTTTGCCTCCCTCTAGTGGTTATTTTGTGCCAACTCAACCTTCAACGTTTCTATGTTTTTTTCCACTTATTGAAGGCTATGCGGAGTAATAAAAATATATTGGGCCCTTGCTTTTTCTATTGCCCTACTGATGTCTAGTAGGTGTGGTAACTCTCTGTGTGTGCACCCAAACCGGTTCTGGTGGGTTTTTTTCACCAGTGTTACAATAGACATCTACATCTATATACGGTACTGCTTTTCACCCTTGCGACAGCTGAGGAAAGGTTTGACGGAAATAATGGCGCCACCAATTAGAAATCCCACACTTCTCTGCCCTAAAAGTTCCGATATGATTGTGAGCAGCAGCTGTCCTTCAGAGTAAATAAAAGCTGTTTGGTTTGTACAAGGTTCGACAGTCATATGAGTTCTGATGTAACAGAGTAAGAATAAGAGAAAGAGCCCGAATAAGATCCTAAATACATTTATGCTCTATATGTATGCAGTAATTGTGTTTCTAAACTACCAGCAATAATTTAAAAAAGGGAGAGTCTTCAAATCTTTTCATACAGAAACAACCTAACTTTGCAATGGAGCAGTTCCTCCCAGACTTTCCGATTTATAAACTAAGAAATATCAGTTGAATTTACAGCGTTACCACAGGACATGAATAATCATGCGTGCAGTGACAACATACACAACATCAACAGATCAATATGCAGTTTTTTTTAATCAAGGGTGTTTGTACTGTTTTATCTGCTATATACGTTTATATGTCTGTACAAACATAATACATATGTTTTATTATATTCTGTATTATTTCTTGTGGGGTCCCGAATCCAACTTTGGTTATCACTGCCACAGTGTTCCCCACAGACCAGATGCGTCATCTCCCACGACGCTGAAGTTGGCATCCGATTCGGCTTATGATTAAAGGGCTATTTCACTGCATTTAAGACTGTTCACTAACTTTTTATCTGCTCTAGTTTTAAATCTACAATACTTGAAATGGTCACATTAGAAATGGATTATTCCACACTCATTATAAATACTATAAAACACTTTGTGAACTATTTTTTTGTTTGTTATAACTCAAATAGTTATGATTTTTAAGCCATATTTCTTGACTTGAGTGCTTACCCCCAAGCTACAAAGAATTACTTTCACGATCAGTTTTTTTTCTCTAAGTTTCCATTAAGGTAGAATAATTCTATCATTTTAACCAGGTTTCACCAAACCCAATTTATGGTGGTAATTGAAGCCTCAAAAAATTGCTTTAAAAAAAAAAAAAGAGATCCTGTGAAGTTCTTAGCTATAGTTGAAAGATGTCACGTCGCAGTGAGTTTTAAAAAAACGTAAATAAAATCCTCAGAGCAGTGGAAGGCTAACAAGTAGCCAGTCTTAGCCAATTATAGTCATTTAAAACAACTCAGACAAAAAAACTTTCATATCCATGGTATGCAACGCTATATTAGCAAATATCAAACATTAACCACCTACATTTTCACCTCTGTGATGATTTCTTCACTTTATTACAAACTCTCTGCAAAGTGATATCTCTTTCCTCCATGTAAGGCAACTATTATTGATAAAAACGCCACTGAACCTCATTTCAAAACTATCCCTGTAAGATAAGCCCTTTTTATTTTTAACAACTGAAAATAAGATTCAGCAAATAAAAACTGGTTTGATGGTTTCTGACATTACTGAACAATAACTCTGTTGAGGTTTGAGCTGTCATTGTAGAGTAGTTCTTAGGATGGATCAGGTTTTATGTGGCAAATAAGTAAAAATAGTCCAGAATCACCAATTTTGGAGGTTCCCCAATTTCTAAACTGTTTCCATAAATTCTGTTCTTAATGTAGAATCGTTCTGTCCATTTTTAACATGTCTGGGTCAGGGATCAGCATTCTTTACAATCCAGAGAGCCATTTTGTCCCTCGGGCCTGCTAAATAAAATGGCTTGCCAAAACTACCTGACTCTTTAAAAGAAAAGAAAAAAGATTTTTATAGATACAATCTCTTGAGGATGTTTTTGTTTCATGGATGAATTAAAGATTCACTATTTTGTTTTTATTATAGGTATGATATAATATATATTATTATATATTACATTACATATAAAAACTACACTTGGGAGGTCTTGAATACCCAAATGTGTCCCTGGGCCACAGGTTGCAGATCCCTAGTCTAGGTTGTGTAGTTTATAAGCAGGATCCCTTCTAAGATGGTGATAAGAGCCTCAAAATTGCAAAAAAAAAACACTTTTTGAATTTTCACATATTTAATAAATGCTCTACAAATAATAAACGGTGTTTAATAGAATATGCAACGTGTATAACAATTAAATGTAGTTCAGAGTCGCTAAATGTAACAGAATGGCTCTTTATTCAAGAATCGGCAGCGTTGAAACGGATCCTAACTTCAGCGACGCTCAGCCTCCTCTGACAGCAAGTCCCCCACATTTTTACTCCTGCCGCAGAGTAGATGTCTCTACTTCTTCTTAAATCATGTAAGGACACAGACGTTGCAGGGGATTGTTCAGACACATTTCAAAGATTTGTGAAACAAAATAGGTAAAACTATCAGACACACATGGAAGTGAAACCAAACTCGCTTCTTTTTCATTTCCTTATTTTCAAGCATTGCTGCTACACTATGCATGAAGAGAGACGTGAACAGTCATGTTGAAGCTGTGTGGAAGGATATATATACTAACAGACTGAATTCTGCTTGTTATAAACTGAGATACAGACAAACCGGTGAGTATCAACAGGCAGTACTGGTATAAGAATGTGGTGATATGCGTGTTATTTAACCTTCATTCTGACAGTTTGAACTGCAGGGCGTTTAACAGCTCAGAGGTGGAGTCAAATGACTGAGGTGGTGTTATTAGTTTGGGTAAACACAGAAAAGTAACTTCTAGGACAGCTTCGGACTACAGAACGTTAGGGTGTTTCATGTAGTTATCCTAACTTTACTAGTTGAATTAGCTGCATTGTGTTATAAGCAGAACTGATCTGAAGGAAAATGGATGTTGTGTAGCTGCAAACGAGTTAGACCTGTCTGCAAAGCTCCTTGTGATCTTATTTATGTGATGTGGCACAGTACAAAAGAACAAAACTGAACTTAAATGTATTAAATTGTCTTTGCAAATATGACCTTTGTCACATTGCATTTTTGCATTTTTCTGTCTTCTTAAGATACTGTTTTGAAATGCTGTATGTAGCTGGATCCTGCATCCAAACATGGGTCATCCTCGTATGCACCTTGATTGTGAGTCCATTTCATTGTATGGCCTCCTTAAAGAAGGCTACCTGCATTGTGCAAGACGGCAGGGCTGATTGCAGTCATCTTAGCCTGAGCTCAGTCCCTCAGGATCTTCCCAGCAACATCACCAGCCTGGATATGTCTCACAACAGAATGATGGCAGCTCATCCAGACTCATTGAAACAATATGCAGGACTTTTGCACCTCAACATCAGTTACAACAGCATCAAAAACCTGGATGAGGGCTTGTGCAGGAACCTGGCTCAGCTGCAGACCCTAAACATGATGCATAACCAAGTGTATTTACTGAAAAAAGAAGACCTGAGCCACTGCACCAAGCTAACATCGTTGAATATGGCCAGCAACAAGTTAAAGCTACAAGGAGAACCCTTCTCCTTACTTCAGGTACTGTACATCAAAATTATGTTGGATTACTAATGGCTGATGGTAAAAATAAAATGTGTTGCTAGATCCAATTCAGTTAACAAAGGTACATGGCAGTAACTCGAAAAGCCAGTTAATTTTAATATTTAATTTAAAACAGAAAAGCTCATATAATAAATATTCTCAATACACATGATATATTGCTATTTTCAGTTCATTTTTATAGCTAGTGCCTATCTCCAGCAGACTATGGGCGAGAGGCAGAGTACAGTCTGGACAGGTCGCCAGTCCATCGCAGGGCAACACAGAGCATACACCCATTCACACCTAAGGGGAATTTAGAGAGACCAGTCATCCTAACAGTCATGTTTTTGGACTGTGGGAGAAAGCTGGAGTAACTGAGAACGCACAGGGAAAACATGCAGACTCCCTGCACACAGATACCAACTCTGCCCCCGTGCAGCTCACCCAAAATTCATTGTCAGGAAATTGTCAAAAGGAAGATAAGAGCAGAGTCAACAATGCAGATGAGCTGAAGGCCGCTTTGAAAGCAAACTGGGCTTCTTTAACTCCTCAGCACTGCTCCAGGCTCATCCCTTCCATGCTACGCTGCATTGATGCAGTGATCCATGCAGAAGGAGCCCTGACCAAGTATTCAGTGCTTATACTGTAAAGTGCATAGACATACGTTTCTGTAGGCTGACATTTCTGATATTAAAATCCCTTTTTTAGGTCGTTTTTAATTTTCACATTTTCTGAGAAAATTGACCGCGAGACATAATCATACAAAAAGAATGCTTGAATGTATCCATTTGCATCAAAGTGTAATTCTCAGAGTGTCTGCCTCACAAACTAACAAATCGAGGTCTTTATATGTGAGATGGACATTTTTAAATTTTGTTCTGGATTAAACAGGGATCCAGCCCTTGTCTTGTAATTAAGTCAAAGTATGCCAGGATAATTCCAAACACATACTTTGGGCATTTTTAAAAAAAGTCAAAGATAAATAATAAAGAAAAAAATCCCTGATTCATTTCCCAGTCTCTCTGTTGTACTTTAACTCTGATTGCAAAGTCCTACTTTGCATAGCGGCTGCCAATATGTCACAGAAGCTGGTCAGTTGCACAGCCTTTTGCAGCCTGATTACCTGTTGCTTGTTAGAATCCTCTGTCAATCAGACAAAATACACTTTTACAGGCCTTGGATGTATTGTCTATTACTGTCAAAGGATAGTGACACTTTCCAGATATATGTACAATGTGTTGGTTCATGAAAGGAAATGTCTTTTTGTAGGTTAGGGCCATGTTAAAATTCATCTCAATCAAACAAAAAGGTACTGGAGGTTTGATGCTCCATTGTTTTCCTCTTCCTTTCCTGACTAACAGAGCCTGGAATTTCTTGATGTCTCCATAAACAAACTGCAGTCAGCCAGGCTTGGCTCACAGCCTCAGCTGCCCAGCTTGGTAACTCTGGATCTCGGGCATAATGATTTTACCACTCTGAAAAGTGATGACTTTTCTTTCCTAAAGGACTCACCTTTTCTGCAATTTATCAACCTGATGTCATCTGTGTCCCTAGAAAAAGTAGGTTGTTTAGCCAGAAATGGGAATTGAAATACTGTCATCAAGTATGAAGTGCACCTTTATTTCAGTTATCTGTTTTGTTTCCCCTTTTCTGTCTCATCATAACCTTTCTGTGCTTGTTTTTTATTTTTTTGCAGCTGGAGCCTGGTTGCTTTCAGCCGATTTCAGCCTTACGTAGGTTATCCCTTGATGGTAGCCGAAAGAGCAGCACATTGATTCCTGATCTCTGTTCGGAGCTCTCTCGAACAGCCATTGGTGCCCTGTCTCTTAGGGATATTGGGCTGAAGAATCTTACAAACAGAACCTTCTTAGGACTGAATAAAACAAACCTAACCCTGCTGGATCTGTCCAGCAATAGCATAAGCAAAATTGAAGATGGCTCCTTCCAGTGGCTGTCTGGACTTCAGACTCTTAACCTGACTGGCAACAACATTAAGCACCTTACACAAGGAACCTTTAACGGCCTTAAAATGTTGAAAAACCTACAGCTGACCAAAGCATTGGTGAAAAGTCAGAAATCATCTCTCCCTGTTATTGATGATTTCTCTTTTCAGCCACTAAGCAACCTGGAGAGCCTAAAGTTACAGAACACTGCATTTGCCAACATCACAGAGAATACTTTCAAAGGCTTGATGAGTCTTACAGAACTTGACTTGAGCTGGAATAGTTACCTACACACAGAAAGAAAACTCACCAATAAGACGTTTGTCTCTCTTGCTGATTCACCTCTCAGAAAGTTAAATCTAGAAGGCAATGCTTTGGTGGCCATTGAACCTGGGAGCTTCTCGTGTCTGAAAAATCTCTCCATTCTTCTTCTAGATCACAACTTCATCTCGCAAATGTTCAGTGGCAAAGAATTCGAAGGTCTTGCTCAGTTAAAAGAGCTTCACATTAGCAATAATGTCCAGGCCATTGACCTGACCCCTGAGTCATTTGTCAATGTGACCAATCTTAGTGTGCTGACGCTGGGAAAGAGTCTGAAAGCTGAAACCTTGAACCATGATTCCTCTCCATTTCGTCCGTTGTCCAACCTTACTGTGTTGGACCTCAGCAACAACAACATCGCAAACATCAGAGAGAATATGTTAGAGGGGCTTGAGAACCTCAGAGTACTGAAACTCCAACACAACAACTTAGTCCGGTTGTGGAAGATGGCTAACCCTGGTGGCCCTGTCCTGTTTCTCAAACACACATGGAGGCTGATAAGCTTTGACATGGAATTCAATGGAATGGATGAAATTCCAATGGAAGCTTTCAGGAATTTGTCCCACCTCAGGGAGCTTACCATTAGCAACAATCTGTTAAACAATTTTCGGCACTCTGTTTTTGATGATCTTACATCCCTTAAAGTTTTACGTCTGGAGAAGAATATGATCACTTCGGTCAGAGCAGAAGTGTTCAGAAGTCCACTGAGCAACCTCAGCGTCCTCGTCATGGGCAAAAACACATTTGACTGCACCTGTGAGAGCATCTTGTGGTTTGTCACATGGTTGAATAACACTAACACTAGTGTGCCAGGTCTCAGAGACCAGTATATATGCAACACCCCACTACTTTACTTCAATGACTCCATCATGGACTTTGACCCACTGTCTTGCAAAGACACAACCCCATTTCAGGCCCTTTACATACTAACCAGCACAGCAGTTTTAATGCTGATTCTCATTGCCCTTATTTATCGATTCCATGGCTGGAGGATTGTGTTTTACTGGAACATATTGATTAATCGCACATTAGGATTTAGTGATGCCAAAGTAGAGGAGGGCAGAGAGTTTGAGTTTGATGCTTACGTCATACATGCCGAGGAAGACACCCGCTGGGTGGAGAGACGAATGTACCCTTTAGAGCAGAAAACCTGTCGATTTTGTTTGGAGGACAGAGATTCCATCATTGGCATGTCCCAGCTTGAGTCCATTGTGAATAATATGAGAAAATCTAGAAAAATCTTGTTTGTGGTGACCGAGAATCTTCTCAAGGATCCCTGGTGTGGACGGTAAATCAAACACACACTGCTCATATTTTTAAATGTTGTATTAGGACGAATATTAGTGTGGTGAAACTAGCTACAGATTATAAAGCTTTGCTGTTTAATGTGACATCATATTCTAAATTCAAAGTGAAGACAACATTTTAAAACATATCAAACAGGAGCTCATGTGAAGTAATGCACATGACCACCCTTTTCTCAAGTAACTATCTATCTATCTATCTATCTATCTATCTATCTATCTATCTATCTATCTATCTATCTATCTATCTATCTATCTATCTATCTATCTATCTATCTATCTATCTATCTATCTATCTATCTATCTATCTAAGGCAGATTCAGTATATACATTTCAGTGCTAATAATAATGCTGTTCTATATATATATATATATATATTTACCATTTGTATTTTTTACTTGTTCTTATTCAGATTTAAAGTCCACCATGCACTTCACCAGGTCATCGAAGCCAGCAGAGACTCCGTTGTCCTGATTTTCCTGCAGGATGTGCACGACTACAAGTTATCTCACTCACTTTTCCTCCGCAGAGGCATGTTGCATGAACGTTGTATCCTGAACTGGCCTCCACAGAAGGAGAGGATCCCAGCTTTTTACCAGAAGCTTCTCATTGCTCTTGGAATGACTAATCAATTGCAGGAGTGACTGTTTCTCAAGTTTTGAAATGTGATTGTTGTTACGTTTATGGTGCATTCACACCGAATGCGATTCCAGTGAATTTTTCACCTCATTCGCGTGCTGTCGCTCACCAGATCTGAAATTATGAACGTGCCTCTACATATCGACAACATGTAAATTACTCGTTTCGCTCGTTCGGTCTGAACCATAAGGCACTGTTTTTCCCAGCTGTGTAAATATTCTGCTTTTATATGGCCTATTCAAAACAGGAGCTGAATTTTTTTTGTAGTTCTATAGTGTGGCATAACTTCACCAAATGACACAATAATGCCATAATGCCCCAAAACATGATAAGGGCACATTTTGGAGGCCAAGCGAAGAGCGTGACAATGGTGAAACATTGGGGGAACGTTTAAATATATCAATGGTTAGACCCCAATTAGATGCCAAAGAGCAAGTGTAATCTGAAGTATGATTGCTTATGTTACCAAATATTTGATACATCTACATGGTGAACTCATGGGGGTTGTTAGCAGCTTTTGGCCTACCAAAAGGAAGACATGGCTGTTATTTGCAACAGGGCAAGAAATTTTACTTAAGGGAACTGGCATGCTTCATGTGTTTCTAACAAATTTTAAAATCCACAACATGACTGGACTCAACTACTTTAGGCCTATATTAAAAATGTACACTGCCGCCCTAATACATTTGCCAGTACTGTGCATTTATTTGCAAATTTATGTGCATGGGACAAGATGTTACTTTTAACAGTCTCAATTTGTAAATAGACGCCCATTTACTATTAAAATTATGACCAGTAGGCTTTGACCTGGGTGTAGCCCCAGCGCTGGCCTGGTTATGTCCAAAAATCAACACTCCACTCTCCCTCTAGGAGAAATTTCAGTAACAGAGACTAATCTGATATGAAGTAATCAGAGTAGATAAGGACATAGAGTAGTGCTGATTCGAGTAAATCCTTGCTTTCAATTCTGGACAACTATAAACATTGTCTCTGTTTTCTAATCCCACTTTGTGATAATGCTGTATAAACGTTAAAAGCTTTTCTAATCTCTTTGTCTCTGACTTCCACAGTTTATAACAGCTCAGAACCACAACAGTGCCTCAAGAAGCTTGTTGGTGGCATCTCTTAAATAGACGTGTCTAGTTATTGTTCTATTCTGTAAGTCCTCCAGAGTGAAGGGCTGGAAGTTAGCTTATGTACTTTTGAAACTACCTTACTTGTATGTGTTTAATATTACCAAATACCTTGAATCACCATATTCTTATTCTATTTTTCAGCTGTATTGTACCTTCATGCAACAAAAAATAAAGAAATATTCTTTTTCGATAAGACCCTTTCACATTTCTTTTCACATTTCTAATATATAAATTATATTAGGCCACATGGAAATTAAATGTGTGCAAAATATGTGTCTTAAGTGGAGTATGTTTGCACATTGTTTTTTTAAACAAAAAAATACATTAAGGTTTAATTAAAAACACTTGTTTAGAGGTATTTGTTGAGCCATGTAGTGCGAGCAGTTATTTCTTTGACATTTATTCAATAGACAAATATCTAGATAGCCCACTTGAACTAGCTTGCTTCTTCTCTAGCTAACTAGATAGACAGATTGCTAGCTAGACAACTACAGTTAAGCCCCAAATTATTCATACCTCTAGCAGCTTTAGTGTAAAAGTAACCCTTTAATTTTACCAAAATATTTCTTCTCACAGGGAGTAATATCAATGTTTTAGAGTGGCACAGCGAGTCTGAACTTGAATCTGATTGAGAATCTGTGGAGGGAGTTGAAGAATAGGGTGAGAATCAGTAGAGGGACCTAAAGATTAAGGTGAGAATCTGTGGAGGGAGCTGAAGATTAGGAAGAGAACCTATGGAGGAAGCTAAAGATTAGCGTGAGAATCTTTAGAGGGAGCTAAATATTAAGGTGATAATCTGTGGAAGGTACTGAGGATAAGGGTGATAGAAATGGGACCTTCCAACCTTACAGTCACAGATAAATTGTGAAAATATCAGTGAAAACAAGC
Organism: Characodon lateralis; assembly: GCA_036250325.1. Lineage (NCBI taxonomy): Eukaryota > Metazoa > Chordata > Actinopteri > Cyprinodontiformes > Goodeidae > Characodon > Characodon lateralis. The sequence goes on along the minus strand of JAHUTJ010058135.1, from coordinate 11,735 downwards.
AAAAGGCTGGGTAGAAAATCTAAAAAGGGTTTCATTGCTATAATATCAATAGACACCTTATTTGATTAGTAAGAAGGGTATAAATGCATGCTACATGCATGCTCAGTATGAGGGATTGCTTCAAAGTCAACGCCAGTGACTGTCCACTGTTTCTACATGCACATCCAGGAGGAGTGAATGCTGCAAATCTCTGACTGGATGCAATCTGCTGGGTTTCCTTAGATAGAAAATCGTTTTATCCAATTTGAATAAATAACTGAATCTGACTGCACTGTTTGATAGTTAGGATTAATTGGAATGTATGTACCTGACTTTTGTGAAGTGCCTAGAGAGACGTGTTGTGAATTGGCGCTATATAAATAAACTGAATTGAATTGAAATTAAATTAAATAATTTGTGACATGTCATTTTTTTTTTACAAAATGGAAAAGAAAACATAACAATTATTGTATTCAAAATTGAAACTCCTTATGTTGAAGCCCTGAAAGGCAAGCAAAAATATATCTTTTTTAAATATTTTGAGATATACTGGTCTCATATCACATCAGAAGCAATACAATAATATATCACTTTAAAGAATTTCAGGCTTAAGTTGTAAGTGCTTTAAAACGTCCCAGTAGACTGCTGCGCCTACTTTGGACTTGACAAACCACAGTGGACCAACACCAACAGATGGCACAACTTATGCAATTATTATTATCGTTGGAAACTTTACGCTGAACCTTAGAAATTTGAAGAAAATAAGATCTGATGAGATTCTGCAGAAGCAGTGAGAGGTTAGCATATCTGGCCAGTCAGTATTTGCCCATGCCTGCCTCTTTTGTCATCACCCTTTTTCTTATAATCCTTCTTGACTGCTTTTTTCAAGTTCTATAGATATCACTTTATCAATTTGCCCTTGACATATTCTCCAGGGCATGCCTTCTACTAATATTTAAGAGACAATAAGTTGTATTTGTTTACCAAAATTCCTGGTTATACCCAGGAGACACCAAGCAATGCATGCAGAAACATTTAAAGGTGGAAGTCTGAATTTTTGCACATCAGAAAATGTTGCTTCTTCATGAAAATTACAGCAAAGTATGCTAAAAAAAACAATCTTTAAAGCCCCCCAAAGCGCTGTTAGACAAATGCATCTTATTGTACTTGAAGCCAAATGTATTAGCAATCAACTGTAAAAGTCATAAAAGCTCAACAACACAGAGATAAGGCAGTCACATATTAACCAGTCAGGTTTGACATGGTACTAAATGTTGATGTTTCTCTTATTGAGATAATGAGTTGGACAAAGTTCTTGATCAGGGCCAGTCTGCAGCAGTGCAACATGAATGATTAACACATTTATTGCACAATTTCTGCAAATAAAGCCAACTTTATTTTTTCACATTTTTGCATTTATTTGAATATGCCCACTGTTGTGTATGGCCAGTTTATTTAAAGGTATTCAAGAAAAAAAAATACCAATCTACCTGATGGCAAATAAATGTAATATAAAATGAACTTTTACCCAGTGAGACATCAATAGATTGACCAGAGGGGAGGAGCAGTGAAACCAGTGCCTATTGTCTCATCCTATTATTTTTCAGGACACACAAGCACAGGCTGGTGCTGATTTCTTAGCACTTAAGCTGTACATGCAGGCTGCAGGAGAAAAACATGGCAGTTTTACTTGGAAGTTACAGCTTACCGTTCCTTGGAGCTAGCATTTTCATTGCAGCTCTGATCTACATTACCTACAAGCCACTGAGCAGTTACCTCCATAAATGGTTTGAGATGAAACGTATTCCTGGCACGGGTTTCTCATACCCCTTCATTGGAGATGCATTAATATTCAAACCCAACGCAGGAGGTAAGAAAGCACTCAACCTACAAGAGGAACTTAATATGAGGCAAATTTCCATCTTAAACAGTTTCTTTCTGCACCTTGTTTCAGAGTTCTTTAATCAAATTGTGGATTTTACATACCAATTCAGAGATGCACCATTGTTTAAAATCTGGGTTGGACCAATTCCATTTGTTGTCCTTTTTCATGCTGAGACTGTTGAGGTATGTTCACACATTTATAGAACCAGCACAATATACAGATGCATCACAAGAACATTATAATATCACTGAAAAGTTAGTAAATACAAAAACTAAAATTTATATAGTACATGATTTCATTTTACATATGAAGTAACATAATTCAAGCATGTATTTCTTTCAATTTTGATTTTTTAGCATACAGATTTTCAATGCAGACATGGCAGCGTTTTGAAAAATGTGTCCCTGTGCAGTCCAGATTATGCACTTAATACTTGGTCAGGGGTCTTTTTGCATAAATCATTGCATCCGTGCAATGTGGACTCTTTCTGTGACACTGCTTAGGTGTTAAGGAAGCCAGGGTTGCCTTGATTGTGGCCTTCAACTCATCTGGATAGTTGGCTCTTGTGCCTCATCTTCCTTCTTAACAGCCATGTGGTTTAGGTCAGTTGAGATTTCTGGCCAATCAAGCACAATGATACTATGCTAAATAAACCAATTTTTATTTTTGCAAGCGAGGCCAGGTGGAGAATCCTGCCACAAAGGAAATCCTCACAGTCCTCTGAAGGCTGTTGTTATCCCTGTTGCTTGTTCACCTTTATTTACCACGGTTTGTCCTTCCACTCAACATCAGAATCAGCTTTATTGCCAAGTTTGTGCACACAGACAAGGAATTTGACTCCGGTACACTTTGCTCTTAATGAAGATTTTTTTTGTCAGTATGAATGGAAATAAGACATTATCATTAAGATGTACACATATACACAAGAGAAGATAATGTGGGATCAATCCTAGTATGCATGGTGATTTTCTGGAACTCCGACTGTCAAGTCAGAGAAACAGCCTGGGGGAAGAAAATGTCTCTGTGGCGGCTGGTTTTAGCAAACAGTGTTCTTTACCTGAAGGTAAAAGTCTAAACAGTTTATAGGGTGTGTGGGGTCTGCAGAGATTTTCAGAGAAGGTCAGCCCCATTGATTCACTCTGCAGACCTAGTTGTTCATTGCATTCTGGACCTGTGCTGTTTTGTGGATGAGCCAAACCACACTGAGACAGGAGACAAAGACAGAGCAGACTGAATTATGGCAGTGTAGAAGATGAACAGCAGCTCCTGTGGAAGGTTGTACTTCTTGAGTTGCCTCAGGAAGTACACTGTCTTCTGGGCCTTCTGGGCCCAATATTATAATAAAGGTTGCTTGGATGAACAACTGTGAACAATTACCTTCTTTAACAGTGACCTTTTTGTGGCTCACCCTCAATGTGGAGGGTGTCAATGAGTGCCTGCTGGACAACTGTCAAGTCAGCAGTCTTTCCTATGATTGTTTGGCCATAAAATAACATTTCAGTATAAAAAAAATAATTTTTTATGACAAATTATCTGAGAAACTGATTTCTGGGTTTTCTTCTGTCAAAAGTGGGTACTATAAAATATTTATTAAAACACAAGCTATGCTCTTCATTTGTATGAATAATAGTTGAAATGAAAAGAAAGCTGGAAGCATTTAAGATATACTGAGTTCAACAGTCTGTGGGAGGTTTAACCATCCATTTGGGATGCCTTTTTATCCAGTTTCACACTTTTGATGAGGCATGTGGGGTTGTAGTGACAAAATAATTTAATCCCCACCCTGTTCTGGTTCTAGCTGTATAGCTTCACAGACCTTCCGTCTAACTCAAACCTGTTTCTGCCGGCCAGGCTAGGAGTCTAGAGTTAAGCTGAGCTCTAAAAAGATGTTTTTCACAGTCATTTGTAACAAATGTATTTGATAAGTACTACCTTTGTGATTTACCAATTTTTCTTCTGTAGAAAATTCTGAGTAACCCTGTTCACCTTGACAAGGCTTTTGCATACACATTTCTTCATCCTTGGCTTGGAACTGGCCTTTTAACCAGGTAATGTCATCACATAAGCAGAACAATTCATTAATATGGATGATATATGACAACTAACAAAATATAAATACAATATCAGTCTGATTTGAGATTTGTATTAGTGTTGCAAAAATTCAGGAGGAATCTGATAAAGGGATGTATAAAACAGCTAATGGCACTTTTCACAAATATTATAAATTCGTTTTATTTTGCCAAAAATGTTATACTTATAATTTGGAGCAGTGTACTAATTTATGTCCTTTATTCAGCACTGGGCAAAAGTGGCGACAGAGAAGAAAGATTCTGACACCAACCTTCCACTTTTCCATCCTCACTGACTTTTTGCAAGTAATGAATGAACAAGCAGAGATTCTGGTGGAGAAGCTGGAGAAGAAGGCAGGAAAAGGTTCTTTCAACTGCTTCAGTGACATCACCCTCTGTGCACTGGACATAATCTGTGGTGAGTAGATATCACCTTTTTAAAATGATATGATAATCTTCCAGTGGAGTCTCTAATGACTGCGGATGTTTTGCTTTTTCAAAACTGGATCAAACTGGATCAAACCAGAGCTTGTGCACATCTAATCCAAAAAAACTAAACACTTCACCCACCTTTGGTGGGTGAAGTGTTTACTCATTTATAGGTGTAAAATAAAGAACTAACTCTTGTTTTTACATGTGTATTTGGTACTTTGCGAAGCTAATTTCAGCTTCACCATTTAACTGTGTTTTTACTTACTTACTTGAGGCCGAATTTCATACCATAAACATATAAATGTCAGTTGGTATGGCAATAAAAGATCCGTGATCTTTGATAATGCTATTGAATTTGGAGCTCACTTATTCTTTATTTGAACAATTCCTATTGTAAATGCATTTCAGATGCATTAAAGTTTTTGCCTTTTTCATAAAGATATACCAAAGCACATTCTGCCAACACAGTGGCCCTTATAAAAGACATAACATCTGAGTGACTGTTACATTGTTTTGTTCAACCCTGTCCACCTGTCTTGAAACAAAAAACAAGACTAATGGCTCCCTGAGCTTTTGAGGTACTAAAGCAGAAGAAAGACAAAGAGGAGAGCTAAGAATAAGAGAGACTCTGTTAGTGCCCCAGACCAGACCTGCCTCCATCCTCTTGTGGGGGTTTGTCTTTTTTTCTGTATTGCCTTTATGTGTGGGAAGGGTCGTCCTGCTGCTACATCTCCAGTTTAGCTACCTCCCTCTGCTGGTGGACCTCCAGAAGAGCCTCCAAGGTTTACCTTTTCAAAGATGATTGGCTGGAGGACGCTTGGACTGCACCACCCACCCAGAAGCTGCAGCCAATGATGAATAAGAGGGAGATTTAAAAGCTGGTCCTACCCTGCAATTAGGGTTGCTGTGCCTCATGTGCCGTATGTCATGGTTTGCTCGTCTGCTTGGTTTTGCTTCACTTCAGTTTCTTTGAATCTCTCAATTTGACCTTCAACTAGTTGGTTCACTCTCTCGAGTTGCTTTTTGTTGTAATTTAGATAATTTTTGAAGAAAACTTTGATTCTTGTTTTTTGTTTTACACTCATACCCTAAAAATAAATTATGAGTTATTCTTTTTTGTAAATCCTTCTTTGGGCCCCCTGAATAACACCAAATAGTTTTCTCAGTTTTGTCAAACAGAGGTCATTAGAATTTTTTTTAGCAACTTCAAATTTTGCGTTTGTACTATTTTCAAGTAAATTTAGGTTGAATGGTTTTTCAGAACACTCTGTTCTTATTGTATTACACGTTTTACTTACTTTACTGCATTGATTTAAAACCAGATATTTACAATATTGCCATCGGGTCCCACCACCAAATCAATGGATTCTGGTGTTACAATCATTTCCATGGCTACAGATGTATAACGTTTGGTCAGGAGAAACTTGACTGTCCTGCAAAGAGTCCTGACCTCAACCTTCTTGAACACCTTTAGGATGAATTAGAGCAGAGGCTGCAATTCTGGTTTTCCCATTCAACTATAAACACACTCCTAAACCTTGTGGAAGATGTTTACAGAATAGTTAAAGTTGCTATTGATGGCAACTGTGGGTCTAACAACAAATTGGACCTTATAAATTAAGAATAGGAAGTCATCAAAGATCATGTACATGTAGGGAGAGAAATACTTTTGGCAATGTAATTGTATATTAAACTATTTAAAACAATAGTGCAAAGATTTGTGCATGTATGTGTGTGTGATGATGTAGAAATGTTTATCTTGATCTACAAAATTTCTTTGTTCAGAAACTGCAATGGGAAGGAAAATTTACGCACAGAGTGATTCGGAATCAGAGTATGTTAAATGTGTATACAGGTATGCGTTTCAGTTTCCTTTCACACAAATGCCAAATCTGAGAAAATAACATCTGATCAGAAGGCTCAGCAATGTCTTTCACCTTCAGAATGAGTGACATTGTCAGTCACAGACAGAGGACACCTTGGTTTTGGCCTGACTTTATTTACTACTACTTTGGTGAGGGCAAGAAGCATGACCAGACTCTGAAGATCCTCCATTCCTTTACCTATAAAGTGAGTTACTGAGCTAGTGGTGAGAGGATGGCTAAACATCAAATGCATTATTTAAATTCCATCATTCAGAAAATTGAAACTTTAACAGCATCCTTAGAAATCTATGTGCAGGTTATAAGAGAAAGGTCTGAAAACATGTCCTACATTGAATCAGACAATGACTCTGACCACGGCAAGAGGAAGCGACAGGCCTTTCTGGACATGCTCCTGAAGACCACAGATGAAGACGGCAACAAGTTGAGTCATCAGGACATCCAAGAGGAAGTGGACACCTTTATGTTTGAGGTTGGTAGTTGGACAAATAAGTTTTTTTGTGATAGAAAAACATGAACCTAAGCCGCTATAGATACATTTAACTGTTTATCTTTTCCAGGGTCATGACACTACGGCTGCCTCCATGAACTGGGTCCTCCACCTGCTGGGATCCCATCCTGAGGTGCAACAAAAAGTTCAACAAGAGCTGCAGGAAGTGTTTGGTAATGTCATTATGGCCCATCCTTCTTTTTTTTTATATTCTAGGCCTAGGGTTTTTGACTTATATTTATTCCGACTCATTTGTTCTTCCATAGGTTTAACAACTATGACAACCTTTTGTTAAAAATACATATAATTCTACTCATTAAAAACAATTGTCTGCAGTGTGGTATAATGTACTGTGCTTCCATGCAGTTTTCTACAGTTTGAGCAAAAAGACCTTTGAGCTGCAGTAAATGTTAATTTTGTAACAGCTGAAAAAACCAAAGATGCCCTAAAGTGCAGGAGCATTAATAAGCCATAATTAAATCCTGTACACAAAAGCTCCATTTCCCCTTTAAACCTGAAGCAAATTTCCTTACCTAACACACAGTGCCTTGCAAAAGTAGCTCTTTGACTTTTTCACATTTTCTGATGTTACAGCCAAGAACTAAAATGTGCTTTTAAGGGATATTATATGATACCAACACAAAGGAGTACATAATTATGAATTGAAGTAAAAGAATACATATATCCATCCATTGTCTATACCTGCTGGTCCTTGATAGGCTGGTGCCTATCTTCAGTGGTCATTGGGGAAGAGGCAGGGTACCCTGGACAGGTCACCAGTCTATCACTGGGAAACACAAAGACATACAGTACAAACAACCATGAAAGCACACATTCATTCCTAAGAGACCAATAAACCTAACAGCCATGTTTTTGGAACGTGAAAGGTAACCAGGGACCCCAGAAAGAACCCTTGCATGCACAGCTGTTGTTGAACGCAAGCCATAAAAGGACCTCTTTACAGTTTATAACACGTCATCTAAGAAGACAGAGCAAATATGGTAAAAGGGGCTCTGGTCAGATAAGACCAAAACACAACTTTCTGGTCTACATACAAAATGCATTTTTGGTGGAAACTAATACTGAACATAATGCTGAAAAAACTATCCACACCTTGAAACATGGTAGTGGCGGCATCATGCTGCGAAGATGCTTTTCTTCAGCAGGGACAGGGAAGCTGGTTTCAGAGTTGATGGGCAGTGAGATGGAATTAACCACAGGGCAATAATGGAAGAAAACCTGTTAGAAGCTGCAGAGCATTTGAGAGCATAGGTTCACCTTCCAGCAGAAGAACAACACTGAACATAGAGTCAGAGCTACAGTGAAATGGTTCAATCCAGAGAATGCTAATCTGCTAGAATGACCCAAAGTCCAGACCTAAATCCAGCTGAGAATCTGTGATAAAACTTCAAGATTACGTTTCACAGCTAGTTTTTCACCGAGGCCTATTTAGAGTTAAAATTGTGTTGTGAAAAAGGGTTTACCACTGTGTCTTATTTATTGTGCAAAGGTACATCGGGTCGCCCCATTAACACAGAGGACCTGAAGAAGCTCAAATACATGGAATGCGTCATCAAGGAGGGTCTGCGGCTGTTTCCTTCTGTGCCTTTCTTCGCTCGAAGCCTCTGTGAAGTCTGCAATCTCAGTGAGTTACATGTGACAAGTAACCCTTGAATTAAAGTGTTCTTACAGTATATGTTTGAAAAAATACACCTGCTGGTGGTGTATTTTACATTACAGTGATTGAACTGATACATTTATCCACAAGGAGACGAGGATGGAGGAGTTATTGTGGTCGATGAGTTTGTGATAAACCTTCAGGCGAGTTTAAATATCTTTTGGGAGTAGTCTTAATGACTGAGCTCTCCAGAGGCTAACTCTGGTCAAGGTGAAAAAACATGATCTAACTGCCCCTCAGAGTCAGTCTCAAGGGAAACCACACATGTACCATGATAGGTGTTTTTTTTGTTTTGTTTTACAGTTTTTTTACAGTTTGATTTTTTACTGGCTCCAGTTCAGTTTTCCATTCACCAGTTCATACCAACACTTTGTATCTGTGGCCCAAGAAATGCAAATAATACATAAAAAGCTCAAATTATACATGCAATTTATTTATTTATGTGTACATTATTTTATAAAGATATTGTATCACGACAACAACTGACAAAGGATTTAAGTCAATTCGCCTCTGTCAGTTCCTACCACATTTCATACTAAAGTGCTTAACGTCTAAAACAGATGGAGAACCAGAAGGCTTTCATTTTAGCTTTTAATGATGCTAAATACACCACAAAATGTACTAAAAATGAGAGAATAAGCAACCAATTCAGCCCCTGATTTACTTGTTAGAACATTAATTGCAAGTACTTATCAGCAGAGGAGTTTCCATTATTAAAGCTATTCAAGGCTTTCTTTCCGAAAGGCCTATCGACATTAGAATGTCTGCATTTTCAGAGCTCTTTCTGCTGAACAAAACCAACCATCAGTTAAATGAAATTAAGTTTGTTACATTTACCTTACTGGAAAAGCCGCCACACCGATCATTCTGGAAAGAAATCTAAGCAACAAGATGAAGAAATCAGCAGTGTTGTCTAAAAGCAGTTAGTGGCAGCACAAAAAATGTGAGAGGCATTTTCTATTACATATGGTACACCCTACTTTGGGTTTCTCTGTTTTCCTTCCTGCTACAGAAAGTATCCTGGTATTTTTGGTTGTCTCAGATGTTTATCACACCGTGAGAGAAAATGTTGCAGTCTTACAGACACAGTCTCAGAGAGTGTGTGGTGCGTGTTTATTACATTACAGTGATTAAAGTGATACATTTATCCACAAGGAGGCGAGCATGAAGGAGTTATTGTGGTCGATGAGTTTGTGATAAACCTTCAGGCAAGTTTAAATATGTTTTGGGAGTAGTCTTAATGACTGATCTCTCCAGAGCTTAACTCTGGTCAAGGTGAAAAAAACATGATTTGACTGCCACTCAGAGTCAGTGCTTGCAAGTTGTTTAGGGTATGTCTCTACCAGCTTTGTACATCTAGGAACTGATTTTTTTGCCTATTGTGTTCAGTCAGTTTGAATGAAGAGTGTCTGTTAGCATCAACTTTCCAGTCTTACCACACATTCTCATTTGGATTTAGATCTGGACTTTGGATTTAGATCTGCACTTTGATTGGACCTTAACACTTTGATCTAAACCACTCCATGGTAGCTCAGGCCCCTATATGAATTACTGCCTCCAACTCAGTCTCAAGTCTGTCGCAGCCTCTAAAGGTTTTTCATTTAGCATTGCCCTCCATTCATCTTCACATCAACTCAGACCAGCTTTCCTGTCCATGCTAAAGAAAAGCATCCCCACTGCTGTGCTGTGTCCACTATGTGGCTTGCAAATGTAATTTGTTGTGGTTTTCTTTCAAGGATTACAATCTTTTCACCACTGTTCCATAAAGACCAAGATGTGGACATATTCTTCCACCTGGGTCGTGCATCTTTGCAGCTTCTCGAGAGTTACCAAGGCCTTCGTCTCTGCTTCTTGGATTAACGCTCTCCTAGCCCGACCCATTAGTTTAGACTTTAACAGGATATATTCTTAGTTTTAATATGTTAGGGCCACTTTTAGTAATATGAAAAACACTTGGTAATTGGTAAAGAAATTTAATTGGTTTTTACTTTCACTTTTAGATGGATTCAAGATTCCCAAAGGAGCGAATGCGATCATCATCACCTATAGTCTTCACCGTGATCCACGATACTTTCCAGAACCAGAGGAGTTCCGGCCGGAGCGTTTTTTTCCTGAGAATTCAGCTGGAAGGCCTCCATATGCATATGTCCCTTTCTCTGCTGGACTTCGCAACTGCATCGGTGAGAAAAAAACAAATTCTGGGTTTCAATGGGTCCACATTCATGTTTTATTAGTGGGTCATGTCTTATATTGGTATTTGTGCTGTATTCTGACATTCAGGCCAACGTTTTGCACTTATGGAAGAAAAGGTGGTATTGGCGTCCATTCTCCGTAACTTCAACGTCGAGGCTTGTCAGAAACGTGACGACCTTCGTCCGGTAGGGGAGCTCATCCTGCGACCGGAGAAGGGCATTTGGATCAAACTGGAAAAGAGGGAACCTCTAGCATCATAAATTAGCATCGGCTTAATAACTCTGAGTCATGTCATTCATTCAAAATGTTAGCTTTGTGACTTTGAAGAGGTAAAAGAGCAAAGAATTTATTGAAAGTTATGAAACATTCTATCATTTGATCTTGTTTACAAATTCATTACATTAAGAAATATTTAAGAAACACAGCTTTGCATGTCACTGGAGCTCAGTTATTTCCCAGTATTAATGTTTGCCTCATTTTGTGATTTCTATTTCCCAAATGATTCCTCATTACAATTTTAAAGAATGCTTGGAATGTTTAAAGAATGGGGTCTTTCCGTATGGAGTTTGCATGTGCCCCCTGTGTGTACGTGCATTGTTGTCTGGTGTGTGACTATGTAACCTGGGATGGATTGGCATATTGTCCAGGGTGTACCCTGCCTCTTGCCCATTGACCAATGGCGATACCCCCCCCCAACAGCCCTGAAGGATAAGTGTGCATAGACAATAGATGAATGGATGGAACTAATTCATTTGTTTCCTTCTGAGTCACATATAAAGGAAGCTTAATAATTAACTAGGCTGCACATAAATATCTGGGACTATCAATATTAACATTGCTTTCCACCACAGCTATAGTTAAAATAGTTTTTCAGCTTGAAATCTAAAGTTATTACAAAACAAATTGTGGCAACAAGGCAAATAACTTGACCAGTGCACAACTCACTCTCCAGGTGAGTTGTGCACCTGGAGTTAAATGTATCCCCATCACACTGTTACCGAATCTACAGGGGTTGGACAATGAAACTGAAACACCTGTCATTTTAGTGTGGGAGGTTTCATGGCTAAATTGGACCAGCCTGGTAGCCAGTCTTCATTGATTGCACATTGCACCAGTAAGAGCAGAG